>CALSCP010002697.1:14962-32158 GCA_943704425.1 Ministeria vibrans ATCC 50519
CTCACCATTTGACCGGTTCAATTCTTTTTTTTTTTTTGTTTTTTTTTTCAGGGCGCACTTTCGTTGCAACGGACATTACCCAATGCACGGTACGTTGCAGTACATGTGCACTCGTGGGATCAACTGCGAGAGCGAGTAAAGCAACGAGACGGGGCAGCGGAAGCACAAGCAGATCGGCTGAGTGTTGCAGAGGAGAACAAGTTCCGCAAAGCGTATGATGAGCACTACTTTGATGCTGTTGTGGTGAACAACAATGCATCGTCGCCTGTGGATGCCTATCGGCAGTTGAGAGCTGCTGTGGCCAATCAGAACACAGCATCTCGGGCTGTCACTGCACCCAAAGTCAGCCCCCGTCCTCTTTCTCTTCCTTTTATATCCCCACCCAGCTATTCTCAGGACGTGACTCTTTCTCATTCTCACTTCCCTCCTCCACCTCTCCGTCGCTCTGTCTCGCCCTCGTTTTCCGATGACGACTCATTCGACATGTCTGATATGCGGGCGGACTCGACGTCGATTCTCCGCAAATCGACCTCGGGTCTTCATCCGCGTTCCTTTCAGCCAACCATAGTAGAGTAAACATGAATATTATTACTCCATTTTGTAGTATAATTCTGCGCTGCTTTATCTGTTCCCTGAAAACCCCGTACAATTATAATAAACAAAAATATGAATCTTCTCTCACCCTAGCCCTCAAAACAGCAGCGAGCTGTCAACCAAATTTGAACCAATTTATGCAAGATGCAAGACAACACCCAAGGACGATACTATATAGAGTGAGTCAAGGACTCTAAAAGTACGTAGCCTCGATTATAGAAGTGGCTCTGTAGATACATTCAGTTTCGACAGTTAGTGGCCCTAAGCTGAAATAGCTGTTTATGTAATCACAGTTCAAAAGAATCACAAAAGAATCCACACCAATCTGACTGGGTTGATGAATGATGAGTGACGTTGATTATTTTCTATTGAGCTTGATCACATTATTCTTTTGCTAGGATGCCGAGACGCGTCTCGTGTGTCGTTGCCCTGCTTCTCCTTTGCAGTGTACGGCACTCCTTTTCGTCGACGCCGCCGCAAACGGCTCAACAGTGGCCCAAGGAGTCGCCTCTGTCCGCACTGCTTCCGTCTGCTTTGGCGCCCCAGCTGTCCGCACACAGCCTGCCCAGACTCGCGACTGTCGACCAACAGCGTACACAACTGCACAATGCACGGCTGCTTGTCGCCGACGCTGTGCCTGGTGCGCCCCATCTCGTCCGACGAGCGCTCATTTCGTCCGAGGAGTACAACGCCGAAACCGCCGCACTAGCACAGTTCTACAGCGCTTTCAATGGCCCCGGCTGGATTAATACCATATGTACGTTGCTTTACCAACTGCTCATGATGCACACATTGTGTGCATCATTGTATTCAATGTGTGTCAATGACATACTTTTTATCAATTTTTGAGTTTCAATCTCTCCCACTCACTCCCTCTTTCTCTCTTCTGCAGTCGGCTACCAACCGTGGCGCTCGGATCGCGATCACTGTGGCCAGTGGTTTGGTGTGTATTGTGACACGGACGGCTATGTCATTGCATTGATTCTCGATGCCAATCAGCTCTCCGGCTCGTTCCCCACTCTCCCGTCCTTCTACCAGGGCCTTCCGAAGATGGCACTCGTCGCAATGGAGCACAGCAACGGCCAGGGTGCCATTCCCGACGCGTTTTGCAACTGGTCTGTCCTTCAGGCGTTCTTCGCCCTCAACAACCAGTTCACACACGTCCCCAGCTGCTTTGGTTCCTTGTCGCATCTCTTCCACGTCGACTTTGGTTTCAATCGCCTCGCCATGCCCTCGTTCGACCCCTTTTGCGGTCTATTTGCTGGCAATGGCTCTATGGAGATCTTCTCGGTGCTCAACAACAACATCCAAGGACCCTTTCCGGCGTGTGTAGCCGAGAGCAAGTCGCTCGTGGACCTCACGCTTTCATTCAACCTGTTCACCGGTGACATGCCCTCGTCCATGTGCAATCTTACGCAGCTCATTGCCTTGGACGTGTCTGGACTCGCCCTTACCCAACTGCCAGCGTGCGCTCCCTCAGCATGGGCTAACATGGCTCGCTTGCGCCTCTCCAACAACAACCATCTGTCCGGCTCTATTGTCCCTTTGCTTCGACAAATGCCCTTTCTTACCACTCTGGTTGCAAGCCACACGCAACTGGCGGGTCCTCTGCCTGCGTCACTTCCTCACGCTTGTGCGCTTGATCAACTTGACCTGACCAACACAACGACCCTAGGCGGCACTCTCGCCGCCTCCTTTCTCTGCAGCTGTTCCTCCCTCACTCAACTGTACCTGGCCAACGCGGGTCTCTCCGGTCCCCTTCCTTCATGCGCCCTACCTTCACTCCACACCTTTACCGCCAATCAAAACGCCCTTTCAGGCAATCTCTCCTCCTCCCCTCTTTTCCTCTGCAGCGCCTCCGCCCTCCAAGCCATCGTCCTCTCCAACAACTCCTTCATTGGCCCCATCCCCACCTGTCTCGCTCATCTGCCTTTCCTCCAGTTCCTTCACCTTGATGCCAATCAGCTTACCGGCTCCATTCCCGTTCAACTATGCTCCCTCATTCATCTCGAAGAACTCTATGTATTCTCAAATCAGCTCTCAGGCGAACGTACAGCCCCTCAAGAACCCCCTCCCCCCTACTCACGCGATATTTTCTTTTTTTTTTAGTGGATCAATGTTTTCTCAATGACTTTCGCAACATGACTCAAATCAAGTTGTTTCTAAACAACCTAACAGGCGCTCTCCCGGCCGTTTGCAATGCAGAAAAGCTCATGTAAATTGCAAAACGGTGGAGTTTACAGTCTCACAATTTTTATGCGTTTTTGTAGTGTTTTGGATTTGGAGGCCAACCAGATGAGCTCCTCTTCCCCTTTTAATTGTTTGACGGGACTGCCTGCACTTGAATTTCTTGCACTTGGTTCGATGAATATGACGGGTGTGTCCATTGGTGATCCACTGTGGTGCTCGTCGCTTGCGTCGTCTCTCACCTACTTGGATCTGAGCAATAGTCACCTTCACGGAGAGATTCCCGATTGCTTTGCTTCCGTCATGCCGTATCTCATTTTTATCTCCATGCAAGATAACACACTTGTCACGGGCTCCATTTCTCCTCTCTGCGGTTTTCCATTTGTACGTGGGCTCTCATTTACCGGATCGGGTGTCTCAGGCGCTATTCCGTCGTGCATCTTTACCGCCTCCCACGACCTGCGCTTCTTCTTCTTCTCCCGCACCCACCTTGAAGGTCCTCTTCCGGACACTGTTTGCGCTGCGCCGAATCTCGTGTCGCTTTACATCACCAACGCGACTGCAATCAACGGCACTATTCCCACTTGTATTGCTATCAATCAACCATACATGGTGGAAATCATCGCTGAAAACGCACAATTGTCCGGAGAGCTTCCCGAGGCACTTTGTCGCTCACAGTCACTTTTGCAGCTCAATTTTAAAGGAAATCGCCTGACAGGGGTTATTCCAAACTGCCTTGGCAATGTGACGACTCTCACTGCCCTTGACCTCTCTGGAAATCAGTAAACGCGCAAATAATACAATACAATACCAAGTGAGTTGTTAATTGGCTTTTTTTTGCATTTTAGGTTTGTTGGTGAATTTCCAACCTCCCTGTGTGACCTCGCATCGATGCAGCTGCTGTTTCTTGCAGATAATCGCCTTACCGGCATATTACCTGACTGTGTGGGACGTCTTCGGGCACTCTTTGGGTTTGTGGTCGCCAACAATTCGTTCACGGGTACTCCTCCTTCGTCTCTTTGCTCTCTTCCACTCCTGGAAGATCTGACACTAAGTGGCAATGCGCTTGAATCGTTTCCTAACTGTTCTGTTGTCCCCAATTCACTTCCCTCGCTGATTTATTTTCGCATGGGCTCTTGTGAACTGACTGGCCCTATTCCTGAGTTTGTCTGTGAATGGAGGAACATGACACTACTTGTACTCACCTTCAACAAGCTCACATCGCTTCCAGACTGTTTCAAGACGATGCCGCATCTTCGTCAAATTGGCATGGAGGGCAACTTGTTGCACAACATGTCGGCGCTTGTTGACATTGCGTGCCATATGCAAGAGCTTCACTCACTTGTGCTTCCCGACAATCAACTTGCGGGTTTGCTCGATCCCTGCCTCTTTGAGCAACCCTACCTGACCGATATTATTTTAGCGGAGAATCTCCTATCTGGCCCAATCCCGTCAAATCTGTGCAATGCAACCAACATGATCACCTTTTCCGTTGCTGATAATCCCCTCATTGAGGGCGCGGCGCCTATCTGCAACTACACCAACTTTACTGGACTTTTGTTCTTCGCCATCTCTCGCACACATCTGTCCAATCCATACGAGACAGTCGCGTCATTATGCACCGCTCCCGCCCTCATCGAGGTCAATCTCATCAACATTGGCCTCACCTCCATTCCCCCATGTTTCTTTGCCTCCTCCACTAATCACCTGGCTATTAGCGAAAATATCTTTGTGGACGTGGTTCTCGAGGATTTCTGCCCAATGAAGTACCAAGAGATTTTTCTTTTTTTTTTCAAACTAATCCCTGTTATGTGTAGACTGATCTCATTGTTTGGTGTCTCTGCCAACATCTCGGGTAGTCTTCCCAGTTGTCTGTTTCACCCGCAATTGAAGGTTGTTCAGTTGGCTACAAATCGCGTTTCAGGAGAGGTTACAAAACAAATGACTCTGAAACTTCACTCATTATTTCTACATGATGACGTTTAGATTCCAAATGAGTTGTGCATTTCGACAGAATTGACGATTCTCAACTTTGAATCAAACAATATCACAGGGTAATCTTTTTTTTACACACGCATACATACATGCACACGCACATATCATAAAGACGCACATCACATATCTCTCACTTTGTTTCTCCCTCTCTTTATTTCTCTCTCTTTATCACTTTGACTTTCTCTCTCTCTCTATCACTTTGTTTCTCTCTCTATCACTTGTTTCTCTCTCTATCATTTTGCTTCTCTCTCTCTTTATCACTTTGTTTCTCTCTCTCTATCACTTTGTTTCTCTCTCTATCACTTGTTTCTGTCTCTATCATTTTGCTTCTCTCTCTCTTTATCACTTTGTTTCTCTCTCTCTCTCTATCACTTTTTTTCTCTCTCTATCACTTGTTTCTCTTTCTATCACTTTGTTTCTCTCTCTATCACTTGTTTCTCTCTCTATCACTTTGTTTCTCTCTCTATCACTTTGTTTCTCTCTCTCTTTATCACTTTGCCTCGCTCTCTCTTCATCACTTTCTGGCCCTCTCTTTCACTTTGTTTCTTTCTCCCTCCTCTCTCTCTCACCACTTTGTTTCTTTCTCTTTCTTTCAATCTTGTTGTAGGGCTCTTCCAATGTGCATTGGGAATCTGTCAAAACTGACTCGACTTGCATTTGATTTTAACCCGCTCTCTGGCATTTTTCCTCGGTCTATGTGCGACCTCACGAGCCTCGCCGTTGCCTCATTGCTGCGCACTGACATCACGGGGGCTATTCCTGACTGCTTTTCGCGTCTCACAAGTCTGACCTTTTTCAATGTGGAAGCAACTCTTCTCTCAAGTGGATTCAATGCCACCCTCTGTCACTGGCACAATCTTGTCTCTATTGATCTGTCCAACACTCGGTTTGAAGAGGCGTTCTTGGGCTTTCCGTCCTGCTTTGGCCACGTTGACTACCATCCAAATCTCTCCTATTTGCGGATGCAGAACATGTCAATGGGAGGTAAAGGAGGAGTGTCTTAATATGAATGCCTCTCGACTGCATAACACATATCACCATAGGATCTTTTCCGGACTGGTTTACGACGTTGCCTTTGCTTCGATCCCTCTCCGTCGATTTGAATGATTTGGAAGGGTCCATTTTAAACGCGTACGAAGATAAAATACTAATAATAAATTCACACAATCATTATTTATTTTGTTGTTTTCTTGTTTCTATAAATAATTTTAGTTTTGTGAGTGGATATACACTCATTCGCGAGCTCACAATGGGCGAGAATCAACTGAGTGGATTTCTTCCGTGGGAGTTAATTTGCAACCGGACGCATCTTTCAAGTGAGTGTTCCGTCTCAACATAATTACACTCAAGACTCATGACTCAATCATGTTTGTTTTTTTTGTTTTTGTGTGTAGCTGTTCGTTTGGAGAAGAACTCCTTTTCCGGTCCCATTCCCGACTGTGGACACTTTTTTCCCGCAAGTTTGATCTCTGTAAAAAATCAAATTATCATCTTCCTTTTTTTTAACTCTTCTTTAGATCAATTATGCAGACAATGAGTTGACGGGGGCTATTCCAGCTGGGCTGGCAGGCATAAGCACATTGAAAGAAGTGACAATGGACGGAAACCGATTGAGTGAGTTCCCGATGGAGCTCCTTGATCATCCGACGATCAATACTATCACACTTGACCGCAATGATTTTTCCTTTGTCATGCCACTCACTTTCAATTGTCCTGAACTCGTTGTGTTTGCTGCAGCAGTACGATCAACTACAAAAAAAACAGAAGAAAAAAATAGAGAATGAGAGAGCCAGTTATTAAAAATGAGATAATTCGAGAGCGAAGAAGAAGAAGAAGAAGAATAATAATAATAATAATAATAATAATAATAATAATAATAATAATAATAATAATAATAATAATAATAATAATAATAATAATAATAATAATAATAATAATAATAATAATAATAATAATAATAATAATAATAATAATAATAATAATAATAATAATAATAATAATAATAATAATAATAATAATAATAATAATAATTTTATTGTCGTTCGTTAGGTGAATCGTATTCGCGGACAGTTACCCCTTAATTGGCACACCATGTCGGATTTGGTGTTGATTGATCTTGCCTCCAATCAACTGACAGGCCCACTATTTTCCTCTATGACAACCAATGTTACACTGACATCCAATCTTGTACGTGACCAAACATGTCTTCTCTCACTTTCGGGGGCGCTTTACCCTTACTCCTTTTTTCTTTTTCTTAGGAACACGTTGACTTTTCACATAATTTTTTGTCGGGCTCGCTCATGGCGGACGTGTGGGTGCAATTTGACAATTTGCGAGTGCTCAATTTGCGGCAGAACAGTCTGACGGGTGTTGTGGACGCTGCGTCGTTTGTGCCGCTCGTGCGTACATTGCACGCATGTCAGATTGATTTGAATTTTCTCAGCTGTGCACTGCCGGCGCTCACTGAGTCGGATTTGGCGCACTATACTTCCGAAGAGGTGTCCAAGCGCTTTGCCATTCTCAATGGGAACAATTTTGACTGCCCAATTCCCGCGGCAGTCACAGAGAAGGACGTGGCGGGCGGAAGCTACGTGTGCAGCACCGAACCGTACTTTCTTGTGCTCTACATCTCACTTGGGGGTGGACTTGTCTTTGTACTGACAGCCTTTCTCGTGGGCCGTCGACGCACCGCTGCGCGACTGGCACTGACGACGCGTACCACGGTGCATCGGAGTGTACAGTACTCGTCTGAGGAGGACGATGGGCTTGCAGTGAAGTCGTCGACGGGAATGGCCCAGTCGAGCGAGGATCCTCTCTCTGTCGTCTATGTGACGCCCAAACTGGCTGAAGCAGGTGCACGCACTGTGCTCACGCTCGACTTGAGCATTCTTTGTTTAGCGGGCCTCTCGCTCGTTGCCTTGTTGGTTTTGCTTCCGTTGTACTGGACTGCCGAGTCGCCGTACACGTGTCGCGGCAGTCTGGCACTGACCATGGCCTATCTGGAGCAGAGCACAACGTCCGTCCAGTGGCGCACCTGGCTGGTGGCTCTCATTGTCTCGCTGTGTGCCATTGTAATTCCCGTTGTGCTTTCACGGGTGGGTCGCACCTGGCGAGTGTTTTTGCAGCAACAGGAGAAGGCGCTGCGTGACACAGAGGTGGACGGGCCCACCGGCCACGATAGTACCACTGTGAGGATGGAGGCGACTGCTAGTGTGCCCGTGATGTTGCCACGTTCTCGCGTGCTCCTTCGTCGTGCTGTTGCCGCACTGCTCTGCGTGGGATTTCTGTCGAGTGTCATTTTTATTGACGTTGCTTATGTCTATGTGGACTCGCTGACGAGTGTGTCTCAGTCGACCAAAGCAGTGCTATTCACCGTTACGACGGCATTTTCGGTCTTTGGCGAGTCTATGTTTCTCTCGTGGATGGAACAGACGATTGTGCAACTGAGTGTGGTGGAGCGCAGTGACAGTGCGCGTCTTGCTTGGCGTCGTGACCATCGCGGAGTGCGCTTTTACGTTGCGTTGCTCTTCTCTGTGCTTGACGTGGTCTTTGCGCCTGTTATAGCCACGATGTTATTTGATCCCCGTTGCTTCTACTATTCTATCATTACGTCTGACTCGACGGCTGCCTCCTTTACCGTGAGTACCTGTGCACTGCGAGTGGTGGATCCCAACGTGAACACAGGTGGCATTGAGACCGTCACGTGTGCGCGCAACGAAACCCTTGCTCTCACAACGTCCACCGACATTCCCTTCACCTACTCGGCCACATGCTACTCTGCGTTGCTACAGACATTTGTGCCCGTCATGCTTCTGGCGTTGGCGCTGCGTGCCTTTGTGCTGCCCACCATCTGGCTACTGCGCTCGTCGCATCGCGTCCGTCGTCTTGTGGCCGCTTTCAAACTCAAGTGCGGCAGTCGGAAGAAGACAAAGAAGAAGGAGGCGGAAGGGGAAGTGGTGGAGGGGGGAGAGAGTAAGAGTAAGGCTGTGCAATTGCATCATTCGGATGAGTTTGTAGCGGAGGAACGCACAGTGATGCTGACGAGCATTGTGATTGCGCTCACGTATGGCCTTGCCGCGCCCCTGGTTGTCGTTGCGGCGCTGGTGTGCACCCTGGCACGCCGCACTGCACTTGTGCTTGTGATTGCACAGTGGCGGGTGGTGCGTGTGGACGAGGGCGACGGGGCTGGAGGTGATGAGGCCATGGTGGGGTCACAGCCTGTGTATACCGTTCCTCGCGACGTGGGCACTCCTTCGTCCATTTTGCTGCTTGTCTTTTCCTTCTGTGCCAGCTTCTTTCTGTTTATTTTCTTCCTTGGGCAACTTCCCGGTCGCTATGTTCTCTGTGTCATTCCCGCGATTGCCCTTGTGCTCTACCTGATCATTAAGAAATGGCGCAAATCCAACCACTTTGCACGCGACTACAGTGTGTCGAGTCGCTCGAGCTCCACTGCCTGTCTCGCCGACAGCCACATTGTGAACCCTTACTCGATGGCGGCCGTGCTGGCGTCCACCTCGTCCGCCAAGCAGCTTGATGAGATTGCCAATCGGCCCCCGAATCGCCCCAAGAGTCGTCCTCCTTCGCATGTCATGATGGCGACCTTTGTTGATTGTGACGCAAGTGAGGCGTAGTGTACAATTGTGTATTGCTTTATTGATTTTGTGTGTTAATAATAAATATTTTCTCGAGTATTACTCTTATGTACTTTTTTTTACTAATAAATCGTTCCTTTCGAGTGATTTGACCGAGTACAAATTATCTTGAGCGTTTTAAAATAAAATTTATTAGTGGTGTTCTGAGTTATAAATTAACTACCAATGAAAATTATTGAAAAAGAAGAATGCATTTCTGTCAATCACAAACATATGCTGAAGAAGAAGAAGAAGAATTACCAAACCCTCAATATAATACTAATTAAAATAATAATTCCAAAGTTTTGTTAAAAATTTTGGTTTTATGAAAAAAAAATGATTACTTTTTGATCAGTCTTATTCAGTCATTCATTTTGATTTTTGAACATGTCGCAACAACCCGAAAAACTGCCCGACTCTGTCGCCAATGCGGTGCTTGTCGAGAGCGAAGAGATGCCCGAGGACACGCCCAAGATCGGGGGATACAACTTCGACCAGGGTGAGTGCGCACAGAGTGTCTGTGGATCGGATTAGATCATTGTCAATGTCGCAACTGCTTTTTTTCCTCTTTCTCTCTTTCATTACTGATTGTGCAATGCGTAAGGTGTTGATTTTGATGCCATTATGGCGTCATACATGACCATGGGATTCCAGGGTGGCCACATGGGACGCGCAGTGCAGGAGATCAACCGAATGGTGCGCAAAACAGAGAGTGAGTTGTGACACGAGATTGATCAAAGTACTTTGTGTGGTAGATCAAATGGCGTTTGAGCGACGAGGAGGTGAAAGAGAGCGATGAGCTGAAGGTATAGCAAAGACTGAATGAGCACAAGCACAGAGAGAGAGAGAGAGAGAGAGAGAGAGAGAGAGAGAGAGAGAGAGAGAGAGAGAGAGAGAGAGAGAGAGAGAGAGAGAGAGAGAGAGAGAGAAGTCGTGTGACTTGAGTGAGTCTCTTTTGGAGTGTGAGTTGAGTGAGTCTCTTTTGGAGTGTGACTTGAGTGAGTCTCTTTTGTGACTTGAGTGGGTCTCTTTTGGAGTGTGACTTGAGTGGGTCTCTTACGTTACGTTATGTGTCTATAGACATTTGAGGAGCGCAGCAAAGTCCGATGCAAGATCTTTCTGGGCTACACTTCAAACTTGATTTCGTCGGGACTGCGCGAAACCATTTGCTTCCTGGCCAAACACAAAATGGTATAAGTGTGAGAGAGAAGTTTGAGACACAGTTTTTATCTCCTGTCTTTATCATAGATTGACGTGATTGTCTCTACTGCGGGTGGAATTGAAGAAGACTTCATCAAATGCCTTGCTCCCACGTTCGTAGGTGAATTCTCGTTGCCCGGAAAAGGTAAACACATAAATATAATAATTATTGGGATTATCAATATTATTAATATGTTGAACGTTGTTGCATTTGACAGATTTGCGAGCGCGTGGACTGAACCGCATTGGAAACATGCTTGTTCCCAACAAGAACTACTGTCTGTTTGAGGATTGGATTCTGCCCATTTTCGACGCAATGTTGCGCGAACAGAGAGAGGACGGAACAGTGTGGACTCCCTCAAAGGTCATTTGGCGGTTGGGAAAGGAAATCGACAATGAGGAGTCGGTCTACTATTGGGCGTACAAGGTATGCTTTGTGTGTCTTGTGGGCCATGAAAGACTAATTTGACTTGTTTGTTAGAACCAAATTCCCGTTTACTCTCCCGCTCTCACGGACGGTACAAAAACATCTTTTGTCATTCCTCTCCTTTACACTTTTTCTCCTTTTTGTTTATCAGGCAGCATCGGTGATATGCTGTATTTCCACTCGTACAAGAATCCGGGACTGGTCATTGATCTGGTGCAAGGTACAATGATAAGACGTGTAGCCCTAACGCGAATGACAAGCATAATCCTAACTCCCCTTCTATCTCTATCACTTTGTTTCTCTTTCTAACACTTTGTTTCTCCCTCTCTTATCATCTATCACTTAATTTCTCTCTCTCTCTCTCTCTCTCTCTCTCTCTCTCTCTCTCTCTCTCTCTCTCTCTCTCTATCCTCTTGTCAGACATTCGCGCAATGAACAACGAAGCAGTGTTTGCACCCAAAACCGGAATGGTCATTCTGGGCGGTGGAATCGTCAAACATCACATTTGCAATGCGAATCTGATGGTACATATTAAAACAATCCATCAGTCACTGTTTAATGTCAATTGTGTTATTTACAGCGAAACGGAGCAGACTTTGCCGTGTTTGTCAACACGGGTCAAGAATTCGACGGAAGGTACTTTTTTAGTATACACACTCACACACACAAGATACTGTGAACTGAACTATAATTTACTGTGAACTGAACCATAATTGTTAGTGACGGCGGCGCTCGACCCGACGAGGCCGTGTCGTGGGGCAAGATCAGTCTTGATGCAAAGCCTGTCAAGGTCTATTGCGATGCCACCTTGATTTTCCCCTTTATGGTCGCCCAGACGTTTGCAAAGATCCCAGAGACTGATCGTGTCTGTTAGTGACTGACCACACTAGATCAGAATAAAGTATTTTATTTTCGATGCCTTCTCTTTCATCTCTTCCTTTTGATATCATCGCCCTTCTTGTGGAACATCTTGATCCTGAGTCTGCAGTTGAGTTTGCTGCGTCCTTTGCGACTGCAGCCGATGCAGTGCGCTCCGTCGGATGGAGAAGCTACCGGCACGTCCAGCCCGACTCCCCGGCGTCTGTTCGCGCTATGGAGTCGCTGCTGCTTCGGCAAGACGCACACAGTGTGTGGCACAAGCACGCAATACGGCCGCTCTATGCCGCCTTTGACGTTCACAGAGTGTTCAGACACGACGCGTTCGTGTTTGCCTTTCCTCTCACACTCCGAGTGCTTTCGCAGCAGCCAACGGTCACTGGCGAGACCCTGCATGCCATAGCTGATTGGTTCGACACGAAAGCAAAGTATGAGCGCGCCATTGAGTTCTACCAACGTGCGCTGGAGCTCAAGGAGCAAACGCACGGCAGTCAGCACCAAACCACAGGCGACACACTGAACGACATGGCGAATGTATTCCAGGCTCAGGCGGAGTACGCTCGCGCCCTTGAGTACTATGGGCGAGCTCTTGCTGTCTATGAGCTGTCGCTGGGCGTGGATCATTCCAGTGTGGGCGACACCTTGAATAATATGGCTAATGTGTTTGAGGCACAAGCTGAGTACTCTCGCGCTCTCGCGTTCTACGAGCGTGCGCAAGCCATCTATGAAAAGTCTTTCAATCACAATCACCCTTCCGTAGGCGGGGTTTTAAACAACATTGCCGGTGTGTTTGAGTCGCAAGGAGACTACGCGCGTGCGCTTGAATTCTATCGTCGGTCATTGCGCATCAAACAAGAGACGTTGGGTTGCAGACACCTGCACACAGGCGCCACACTGAACAACATGGCCATCGTGTTCAAGGCACAGGGGGACTACACACGTGCGATCGAGTACTTCGAGCAAGCTCTGCCCATCTACGAGCAGAGTCTGGGTCGTCCCGACCATCCGTACATAGGCGAGACACTTCACAACACCGCAACGACACTCACAGCTCTGTGTGACTTTGCTCGTGCCCGCCCTCTCTTTGAGCACGCGTCTACACTCTATCGACAGTCTCTTCCCGAGGTTCACCCAGCCGTCGCAGAGCTTCTGCACGATCTGTCTATTTTCCACTTGGCGCAACAGCAGCACAGCCTCGCCCTAGACCATGCCCAGCGTGCCCTCATCATGCGTCGCCAGACCCTTCCTAGTGCCCACCCTGACATTGCATACTCACTCCACGCCCTTGCTGACGTTCACATTGCTATGGGTGATCGCGCACAGGCTCTCGACTTGCTGACTCAGGCAGAGTCCATTCTCGTCTCGACCTTTGCTGAAATAGCCCAACAGCACCCAAAATTCAAACAGTTGCTCGAGAGTAAACGTGTCGCGCTTTCCTTGATCGTGGAACCTTCCGGATTTACGTCACCCTAACAAAAATTAATATTACAGGAGCACTCATAATTATTTTATTATTATTGTTTCAATCAAGGAATTTTTTTCACTCATTTTAGTCATTAATTAGTATTTCTTCTTCCCTTTCACATTGCCTCTTACAAAAGCAAAAGTCGGGTACATTTCACGCCGCACAGCTAGCGACGTACCCATATCACGACCATCGCTTTTGTCCGTATCTGTCATGGCCTCCTACGGGTTTACAACGCCCTCGATTGCATGAGACCTGTCGTGCACAAGGTTCACCACTGCTTCACGATCTCACTGTATCACATTTAAAAGCTGTGAGAAAGTCGCATTGAGGCAGCCAGAACTTCGTACGCTACCGTCAATACTTCAAAAACACTCGAAGAACAAAGCTTAATTTTTCTAGTAGTGTACTGCAAGGAAAACGAAAACGAAATAACAGCGCGCACAGTTACGACTTCTCAGCGGCTTCTACAAACACACACACACGCACACGCACACACGAAAAAAGTCAGAAAAGACAAAAAAAAATCCCATAATAGATCAATAAGACATCACAGGATGCGTCATTGCTTGATAGGCTTTGATTTTTTTTTTTTTTGACGGGTACCTTCTGCGCGTTTTCGGGCGGCTTCCTCTCTGCGCTTCTTGACAACGGCCAAACGGGCAAGGTCCGCCTTGGCCTGGTCTGTCTTGCCTGCACGCGACAGTGCCTCGTAGCGAGCCGCAGCATCCACCTTCTCCTTTGCTTCACTAAGAGTTGAGTGAGAGAGTGTGTGGTGCGGGTGTGTGTGTGTGTGTGAGAGAGAGAGAGAGAGTAAAGCCAGAGAGAGAGAGAAACAAAGTGATAGAGCCAGAGAGAGAGAGAAACAAAGTGATAGAGACAGAGAGAGAGAGAAGTATACATGGTGAGAGTGTGTGGGACATAGTGCATCTCCTTCCTTTCACTTCCCTACCGCTCTCGTCGAGTCATCTCCTGTGGTTTCCTCACTTCGTTCACATCGAGGTTCTTCATCTTCTTGTGCACTGTGTGCGCTGCTTTCGCATTGGGATTCGCCGTCTCAATCAGCCCACTGACTCCCTTGGCCTTCTACAAGCACAACGCACAATCGGTCTCAGTCAAACGTCTCACGTCGAGTCCTTCGCGCGCTTTCTGTCTCTCTCCCTCTCTCCCTTAGCCTACCACTTCCCTCTCTTCCTCCGAGTCGGACTCTTCGCTCTAAAATCAAACAAACAATCGAAATCAGGTCACAAAAAAAAAAAAAAAAAAAAAAAAAAAAAAAAGAACAAAAAAGAAGGAAATAATTCGTTTTGCGCTCTCACGTCCGAATCCTCAGACTCGTCATCGTCGTCGTCATCGTCATCGTCGTCGTCGTCGGCGCCCTTCTTGCGTCGGCGCTTCTCCCACTCCGCCTCGGCACTGTCGCCCGTCTCCGCGTTGGCCGTAAATTCGCGCGTTTGGTGCTTGTTCTTGTTCAGCTTAGCTCCCTTCTTGGCCGGGCCCTCCGCCTTGCCCCCTCTTCCTCCTCGCTTCGGTGGCATCGTCTGCTTGTGTTCGGAACTGCTTCAAACAAATTAATGTGCTTGACTTGCTTCTACTCAATGAGGAACGGTCGATCATTAGTTGGACGATCACGGACTGAAGGAATTGAGCAATCAAATAAATTGACTTAACAATATAAAATGGCACTGAGTGTACTGTATTGCAAGGTGTGCACCATGCCACCCGAGTACTGTCCTCATGGTCCGGCTCCCGACAAGTGCAAAGCATGGCTTCAAGAGAACGAGCCGGAAATGTTTGGAGCCATTTACGAAGGTTCATCAACACGCGATTTTGTCTCCTTCTCAGTAGTTTCGACGCGTAGGCGCACCCACGAAGGAGAAGAAGAAGGCCAAGGCGTCCAGTGAGAAGGCTGGCGGGGCAGATGACGGCGAGGGCGACGAGGACGAAGGCAAACACGACGAAGACAACGACGACGACGACGACGACGACGACCAAGGCACCAAGAAGAAGCGCAAGGGTGCGAACCAATCCCGCTCTCTGTCCTCCTCCCCACCCTCCTCCTCCTCTATCTCCACCGTCTATCTCACCCACTTGCTTCTCTACGTCTTAGCAAAAGCGCCAAAGCTCAAGGCAGCACAGGCAACGGCCAAGGCCGCCGTCACAGTACGTCGAGTGCAACGACAGAAACGCAAATATGTCACTGTCGTTGCCGGACTGAAAACTTGCGGTAAACGACGAGATACACCAATCATTGTAATAATCTCTCACTCATTCACACACACTGCCTTTATTCCACTAGGTGTGGAGACGAAAAAGGCCAGCAAAGCCTTCGCAACACACTTCAGTTGCAGCGCGTCCATCACACAACCCGACGAAGTACCACAAGAATAGCCTTACACTCACTCACTTACTCACTCCTTGTTTTATTATTTCAGATTTCGATTCAGGGTGATGTGGTGGAAGACCTTATTGCGTATCTCGAGAAGAAGTTTGAAATTTCGCCCAAGTGTGTCACTCGATTGGAAAAGTAATGCAAAGAGAGCAAAAGTGGAATTGTATACAACCAAAAAAAAAAGTATTACATTACTGTGCGTCGAGAGTGGAATACGCGTCGGCAATGAGGGAGAGGCCGTCGGGGGCAACAAGAAGATCATTGAGAATGAGACGCGAGTGGGGAGTGCAAAGGAAAGGAGCGACGACACAGGAAGGACGGATGGCGATGGGTAGAAGAGGGGACGCGTCAGCGTCCGTGCTGTTGGTCGGTTGGAGAAGGTGTGTGTGCTGTTGGGAGTCTGCGGGTGACGTGGCAGAGATGGTGGCGGAAAGGGAGATGCGAGTGGAAGGAGTGAGTTGGTGCATATCGGGAGTGATGAGGAGAGTGGGGGGAGACGGCAGGGGAAGAAAAGTCTCAACAGTGCAGGGGTGAAGGCGAGTGCTGGCGGGAACGACACTGAGAATGTAAATGAAGGTCTGTTGCAGTGCAGGTTGATGAAGTACGGAGGTCAGTAAAGAGGTGGATGTGGCGTGTGGCGTGACGTTGACACGGTGGCGAATGCGGAGGCTCGTAAGACGCACGGCCGTGTCGGCGCCCGAGAGCACGCGCAACCACTGAGTGGCAGTGCGGTCACTGTTCTCATTACTCACACTGCCCTGCTCGGCAATGTTCGATGGTACGTCCACGAAGCAAAAGAAGCCCGACACATCTTGCAGCAACAGTTGCCAGCCATAGCCATTGTGGGCGGCGGCGGTGCCATTCCAGCGACGCAACACACGCTGGACACGCGCCTCGACCGAGACAGTGCCGGCCACGGCAGAGCCAATTGCCGCAATGGGCAACACAGGCACCAGCGGTTTCTCCTTGTTCCCTTCATCACCGTCGTTGTCTTCGTCCTCCGTTGCCGCAGTCGTCGCTGTTGATGATGTTGTGTCGGCAAATAGACGTTTGGGACGCATGAGTGGCCGACCACCCGCTCGGTCAGCGCCGCCACACTGCTGGTCGCCAACCGACACAACGCGACCTCGCGTGAGCACAGGCGACGCCAGACGACGCGAGTAGAGCCCGCGTGGTGATGAGAATGTAAGCGAGGCCGAAGTACCCCGGTAGAAGCGACTAAACACAATTGACTGCTTCGCATTTTGTCGCGGTCGGAACGTGAGCCTGTAAAATGATGGTAACAAAAAACATAGTAGAAAAAAAATTAGTACTCTCTATTAATAAAAATAATAATAATAATAAT
This sequence comes from Ministeria vibrans ATCC 50519, assembly GCA_943704425.1. Lineage (NCBI taxonomy): Eukaryota > Filasterea > Ministeriida > Ministeriidae > Ministeria > Ministeria vibrans. The sequence continues at coordinate 32,075 of CALSCP010002697.1, forward strand.
AATAATAATAATAATAATAATAATAATAATAATAATAATAATAATAATAATAATAATAATAATAATAATAATAATAATAATAAT
>CALSCP010002698.1:19451-32583 GCA_943704425.1 Ministeria vibrans ATCC 50519
TCTCTCTCTCTCTCTCTCTCTCTCTCTCTCTCTCTCTCTCTCTCTCTCTCTCTCTCTCTCTCTCTCTCTCTCTCTCTCTCTCTCTCTCTCTCTTGAACTCTTGAACTCTCTCTTGAACTCTCTCTCTCTCTCTCTTGAACTCTCTCTTGAACTCTCTCTCTTTCTCATTGTGTCTTTCTTTGTTTGTTTGTCTCGTTTTTTTTCGTCTTTCTTCTTCTCATCTTTTCTCGAATGTCTCGAACTTGTGTTTTAGGATGTCACTGATATGAGCTTTATGTTCTACTTTACAAGTTCGTTCGACCAGGCTCTGTCTTTTGACACCTCAGTAAGAAAACCAATGTAAAATCTATTCAAATTAATACTCTATTGACGTTTTATGTAGAAAGTGACTGATATGAGTTATATGTTCTCCTGGGCACAAAAACTGAACCAGCCTTTAACATTGAACACAAAGGTAACAATAATCTCAACTAAAGGTTACAATCTCAACCAAACAGTCACAATCTCACACAAACAGTCACTTGATCAGACTCACAGTGTATTTTTCTCTCTTTATTTGCGTGCATGTGTGTCTGTAGAACGTGGTTTCTATGTTTCGGATGTTTGCCTTCGCCGATACATTTAATCAGCCATTGAATTTCAACACGACGGTACCAAAACATTCAAAAACGTTTGTTCTTGTTCTTTGTTTCTTATTCGTTTTTAATAGAGTGTGACTGATATGGAAGCGATGTTTCGAAGCTGTCCTGATTTCAACCAAGAGTACGAAATAAATTTAGTGCGTCTTTACTTGAATTGACTCTCACTCTCTTAGTTTGAGTCACTTGTGTGTTCCACTAATTCCTTCCGAACCAACCAACTTCGCGGCGTCCGCTAATTCTTATGTACTTCCTCGCCCTATTTGGGGAACCTGTCCCTAAATCTCTCTAACGTGACTAAACTCTCGTGTGAAACTGTGAATAAACTTTTCATATTTCAACACGATGAGTAATGTAACGTCTCGAAATATAAACTTTCCTGAGTGTTAATGATCCTCAACGCAGAAAGAAGTGAGTGATGCGCTCTGTTTGACTCCGGAATGAGCACAAGCGCTCCTTGCTTCTTCAATATGGTTGTAAGATTGAGACTTCAAAATTTAGTTATGAATAATAATTTCACATTTCACAATTTTTATAGTATGGAGGAATTCTTTGCAGCACTTCGATCCAACCCGCAGCAACAGGTGGATCTGGTGCGCTCCAAGGAGGTAAGGCAATAACACATTTCGTATTGAAACTGAAACTTTCTCTCTCTCTCTCTCTCTCTCTCCCTCTCCTCTTTCCTCACCCAGGCATGGCTCGGCAGCCTCGGGTCTACCCTCGATATGGTTATTGGCAGTCTGGCACTGCCCGATGAGTCGTTTGCGCTCGCTACGTGTCTGTAAGTGAGTTTGTATGAGTTTGGTCGACAATGTTCGGTTTTTTTTTATGTTTTTGGTTCTGTAGTCACATCAAAATTAGCCAAAGCCCCACGCTGCCCGTCGAGCAAGTGTTTACAACGTGCACGCACATTACCAATCTATTCTTAGCCGGCGATATCAGCTCATGTCTTGCCATTCACGAGAAAAAAGGTTTGTGACACTTTCTGTGACATTTGACGACTTTCCCTTGCTCACCATACGCCCACACACGTACACACCCCCCCTCTCTGCTTTGTCTCATTTGGTCCGTGTTTTCTCCTCTCTGCTTTGCACAGTTTACGATTTGTGTGACTTTCTTGCGACTGAGACGATCCGCTTGAAATGCCCTCTGATGGCCGTACGCCCGCTCTACAACGTTGCGGCGTGTCTCCCGGGCTCCATCACCACCGCCCACAAGTTGTGTCTGCAAATGGCGGTGCTGGCAAAGCTCTACTCTTTCGCATCGCAAGTGGTCGACTGGAATCCAACTTGCGTGACAGTACGTCCAGTGTCGTTTATATTGACACTTCGCCCAGACTCACACCCTTTCTTTTTCACCATCAGTCATCAATAGACACTGAAAATGTTCTCTGCTACTTTTTCTACTCCGCCATTGCCCTCATCGGATGCAAACGCTACTCCGACGCTCTCTTCTCTCTCGAACTCGTACAACTCTCAATGCGTCTCTATTACTTTGTTTCTCTCCCTCTATCACTCTTTATCACTTTGATTCTCTCTCTATCACTTTCTGTCACTTTGGTTCTCTCTCTCTCTCTCTCTCTCTCTCTCTCTCAAACTCTCAAACTTTGTATCTCTCTCTCACTCCATCACTCTTTATCACTTTGCTTCCTTCTTCCTCCTTAATCTCTCTCTAAACTGCGTACCTCCTTCTTCTTCAGGCAATGAGTGTCCCCGCACAGGCACTCAGCTGCATTATGCTTGAATCTTACAAAAAGTTTGTCCTTGTGTCATTGCTTCACGAAGGACAAGTAATTATTAATATTAATAGTTATTATTATAATCCATTTTTTCACATTCCTTTTTTAAACTACTTGTGTATGCTAGGTGCGCTCTCCACCGAAAGCACTGAAAACAGCAGTCCTGCGTCAAATTAAAACTGCATGCGAGGCATATGTTGAGCTGGGCACTGCCTTTGCCGAGGACTCTGTCATCCGTTTACAGACTTCCCTTGAGCAGCACAAGGACCTCTTCAGCGCCGTATGTGCTCCGTTCTGCCTGTGTCTGATCTCATCACATGTGTATTGTTTGTGTGTTAGGATAAGAATGGGTCGCTTGCGAACAATCTTCTGACTGCACACACCCACCGGAACATTCTTAAGCTCACTCGCACCTTTGTCACTCTCTCATTGGCCGACATTGCCGAACGAGTGCATTTGGAGTCGGCGGAACGGGCAGAGGCAATTGTGTTGAACATGGTTCGTTGTCCCCTCCAACACAACCAAAGCACAATCAACTGATACCAAAACATAATATATAGATTGCGGAAGGGAAAGTGAATGCTAGCATCAGCCAGCGCGATGGAATGGTCTCTTTCTTCGACAGCGAACCCGAACACTCCACCGCACAAAGCGCACTTAAACTCAAAGCGTGCATTGAAAAATGTGCCCGTCTCACAGAGTCAATGCGCTCTGTCGACACGTCTATCATCACTTCCGCTCGCTTCAATGACAAGGTCTCGACATATACCATTTACAACTCACTTACTCACACTCACACACGCGCAAATACACTCACTCTCTTGCAGGTTGTCAATGGTGGTCAAAAGTTTCAACCTGAAGATGACTATTTTAATAATTGAATTATGGTCTTTTTCATCACAATATTTTGACTTATTTTTCACCACACAGTGTCAACCCTCGAAAAGCATCTCTTCTCTTCAAACTAACCAAATGCGAACTCAAATCCCCCACCCTAATACTTGACAACAAAACCTTATAATTATAATACAAACATTGTTTACACAACCCAAAAAGCCGCCGAAATCGCCGACACCACCTCCGTGATAATCTGCAAATTACCCTCCGAGTACACTTCTTTAGGGGACCCACTCGTCTCTCGTTGCACCAGCCACACTTCAACGCAACTAAACCCCACACACCCACACACACACACAGACACACACGCACACAAAAAAAAACCATCTCGTCAGGATCCACACGCACACAGACTGACAAAACCTTACCTCGCCAGAGTCGCCACAAGCACCAACGAGTGCTCACAGTGCGCATTGAACAGCAGCCAGTAATGCTTGCCATCGGGCCCGTCGCACTCGCGCAGCACACACGTACCCTTGAAGCGCACCAGTGCCACTGTGATGATGCGTTCCCAGGGACGCACCAGAGATAGCAGTGGAGCCAGACGAGGATCGACAGCCACAAAGGGTGTCCAAACAGTACAGGCACGCAGTGCCGGTAACTGTGTGACGGCGTCAATGTCGGTGAGTCCGTTGCGAAGCACACCCCACAGTTGGTCGCGGTCGTTGTGTTCGCTCGCAATGCGCACCACCTCTCGTAATCGTCGCTCGACAGCCTGTGCCAGCTCCACATCGCTCCGCCACACTGCCGGTGCATCATCATCATCCGTCTCACCCGCACTCTCGTCGGCACCCTGCACCACCACCGAAATGCCACTGTCGCCGTCGCTCGGCAACACCAGTCGCGGGAACTCCTTGCGCCGGTGATGGACAATCATGTGGTAGTGAACGGTCAGCAGTGTGTCCGAAGGCGCATCCGAGCCCCGCATGTACATCAGCACTGTTAGATCGAAGGGCGCGGAGACAATAGCCGTCTGATGCTCGAGCGACTCCACGTCACTCGTGTGCACCACAAGCACGTCAGAGACATTGCGCTGCGCCAGCGTCTGCATGTGGTACTTGGTGGCATTGCGACACGTGTAGCGGAACAGCTCGGTGGGCGGACGGCCGCTCGACGACACGTCTACTTGCACCGTCCCACTGATCAGCCGGTCCCGCGCAAACCGCGCAGGTTCCGTATAGTACGCCTTGAACGTCGCCAGCGTGTAAAACACATCCACTGGTGGGAAGTACTCGTCAAGCGTGAGAAACGCCCGGAAGATGCGCAGGTGGTAGTCATGCACAAAACTCGAAATGTGCAAAAGATCCTTAAATTGGGCACACTGCTCAGTGAAGCGCAAAGTCTGCTGATACGCCGACAAATTGCCATCGCTTCTATCATTACCGCCGGTCCCACTGACCCCCTCACCGCTGCCACTAACACTACCCCCTCCTGTGCTCACTCCGCCGCTACCACTCGCACCGCCACTTCCGTCGCCAGCCCGTCCACTCCCACTCCCACTACCTCCGCCACTGCCACTCGACGGATCGCGCGCCAGTGCGCGGTTTGCCTCGACGCGCCCACTCTCAAGTGCATACAGATCGACACACACACACAGCTCGGCAAAGAAGAGCCGTACCAGCACGAGTCCACCCGGAAAGTTGCGACGCATCAGCACATGGTCCTGAGCCACCTCAGTGGGGTCCTGCGTTGCCACACGCGTCATTCCGAGCGACTCTAGATACGCCACGTAGCGACCAGTCAGAATCTGCTGCTGGCCCACCAGCCATGCCTGCGCGTGTGCCGGAAGCGTGTCCTCGAGACGAACAGCGGACGAGACGGTAAGCGACGATGGCGTCGTTGAGCGCACAATGGTGTGTGGCCGCTGTTTCTGTCGCACCGGTGGAAGTACAGGTGTACTGTTGCTGCCCAGCGAGCCAGTCGCCGAAGTGTCCGACGGCCCGGCCGACGTCGTGCGTTCTCGAGCACTGTTTGACAACGTGCGCTCACGGCCGTCCGTCGACACGGGCGTCGAGGCACCACTCAGTCGTTTTGCCATTTGCTGCTGTTGATGCTGTGCACGATCCACACGAAAGAGAAATGGCTTGCGACAGTAATGGTACAGACGTGAAAAACGCTGAAGCGTCACAACACTACCCACACGCACTCCTTGGTGTCCCGACCGCTGCGCTACTGTTGATGACGGTGACGACGACAACAACGCTGCTGTCCCGCTCTTGTTGTTGTTGTTGTTGTTGTTGTTGTTGTTGTTGTTGTTGTTGAGGTGATGGTGGATGTCGCTGCTGCCACCAGTCGACACTTGCCGGCGATAGTCCCATCGCTCCGCACGCATCCACTTGTGGTAAACCCGCTGCAGTGCCACCGCATGGGCACGCTTTTCACGCAGTCGTTTCGCCATAGTCACCACCTGAGCACAGTGTGCCTCGACAATCGAACAGCTTTCACTTGCACTACTGCTACCGTTGCTGGCGTTGGTCGTGGTAATACCACGCGACAAAGGTGCACTCACGCTTGCAAACATCTCCGTCTGCAACGCCATCAGCACCGTCTGCTGGTCCCCTTTGCGCTGTGCCGCCTCCTCGCGTTCACGTCGCACACGCTCCGCCCGCTCGTGAAGTCGTCGCTTCTCCTCCATGGTGGCTGTCTTTGACGGCTGTCGTCGTAGGCGCGCAGACGCAAGCGCCATCATGGCCGCAGGGTCGTCGGACAACGGCCCACTCGCAGACCCACTCGCACTCCCACTGCTCCCACCGGGTGTGCCTGTACCGCCCGAGGGCGCTGTGGTCCGCGCACGCGGTGCCACTGCATACTTGCCAATGTTCTCAATGTCACGCAACATCAATGGCTCGCGGTTGCCCTGCACATGTGCAAACGACGCCCGTTCGCCAGAGAGTGCACTTGCATCTTGTAGAAGCGCAAGCTCACGCGCACCCACTGCCTCCACATGGGCCAGTACCGACAGACCCATCTTGGCATGGGCAATGCCGTTGAGAGTGCGCGCCTGCAGTCGCACCCAGTCACACTGCCGCTGAATGCGACTCACAAGCACCTCACGCAACTCAGAAGAGCACGCGTACGCCTGCACCGACACGCCACGACGACCAATCACCACCGAGACATAGCGCGAGAGCACGACTGGATCTGCTGAGGACGGAGTGTTCACCGCCGATGGCGCTATCGACGACGTCGCAACACTCGGCGCCACACCACTCCAGCCGGAGACCATTGAACCGCGTCCCACACTCTCTGCACTCGCCGACACAGACGAAAAGGCGCGTCCCATACGCGACAAATCCGTGTGCTGCGGCCGAGGCACAGTCGTAATCACAATGTCGCCCACACGCCAGTCTCCGCCGCTGCCGCCGCCGCCACAGCTCGGTCGCTTTTGCAGACGTCTCACCGTCTCCCACAACGTATCGTTGCTTTCGGGAAGCAGCGTCGCCTCACACCCACCGTCCTCGAGCACAAGCATCACAAGCAATGCCTGGCGTCCGTGCGCCTCGTTCACCGCCTGACACACTTCGCGCACTGTGTCACGCAGCGCATACGACGGCAAAGGACGCTCTTCAAGCACATGCTCATGAACCACCGGATCTTCAATGCGACGCAAACGTTCGTGCATGCGTCGCAGTGCACGAACCACCGCTAGCGAGCCAACCACATTGCCGTCAACGGAAGACCACCACAAAAGTTCAAAGAGCGCCGTCTCAGACACAAAGTGACCCAGCGACTGCTCCAGCGTGCGTTCCAGCCAAGAGCCAAGCAAATCAAGACGTAACGTGCCGCGCGAAAACACACGAAAAAACAACTGGTGCACACTGGGCAAGGCAGCCCCACTGATCGTCGTCGTTGTTGTCGTCGTCGTAGTCGTCGCTGTGGCCGTTGTCGGCGACGACGACAACGACGACTCAGCTGCGTCGCCTGTAGACGCAGACTCGGCCTCTATCAGAGTATCCACCTCGTCACGCATCCATCGGCCGAGACATTGAACGTCGTCGTTGGTCGCTGCGTGCTCGTGCACATAGCTGTCGCCTGCATTCACAGTCGCCATCGGCATCAACTGATGATGCAGGTATACAACGGCGAGTCCATTACCAAGACCGTGTCGCGGCGACAACTCGCTGTTGAAAAGCACCGCAAGAGCCGCACTCGCATCGTCGTCCGACTCACTCGCGTCCAAATTCAAATCCGCCACACTCAAATCACTCATGCGACTGCCCATCGACAATGACCCGGCACCAGCCGTCGCGCCAGACACGGCGCCCACTGACTGCTCCACATTCAGTGCCAGTGTCCACTGCAAAAGCGAACGCTGCACAAAAGAGCAGAGCAATGCTCGTTGATCGGCCCCCACCAGTCCTGCATACACACACGCTGATGCAGTCATGCTGGGACTCGACTCGGGCGGACGCAAAAACTCAAAGTCGGCCCGTGTCAAGCGCATGGTCGGCGAGCGCACAAGCAGTTGTGACAGCGTGTTCAGCGTTGTCTGCGCCAGTCGCCCGTCCAACATGCCCACAAGACCATCCGTGATCTCGGAGTGCACTGCAGCAACACTGTAAAAGAACACTTGAACTGCGGAGGACGACGACGTCGTCGTCACTGCTGACGATGCCATCGACGATGTCGCAGCCACCGAAGACGTCTTGCTAGATGTACTTGCCCCCAGGGCTGTGCCAGAGCCAGTACGCTTGTATGGCGGTGTTGCGCGAGTTGACAACGACAATGATGATGTGGCGAGCGGTGGTGCCGGTGTCTCTGCAACGTCCATCGACACCTCCCCCAGTCCTGGCTCGCCGTCCTTCTCGCTATTTTTCCCACCATCGTCATCTTCTTCACCGTCGTCCTCTTCTTCCAGCGACTGTGTTGCAAGTGCACCGTGTAACGCATGTGCCGATGCTGTTCGTTGGGGCTTTTCCTTCTTTGGTGCCGGTTGTTGTGACGGTTGTTGTGGTTGCTGTTGTTTTGATGTCCCTGTCAAAATGGGCTCCATTGCAGCGCTGTCGGGACGAAATGAGGCGGTCGGCGGCGAGGCAGGGCGTGAAGACGGCCGTGACGTTCGAGGTGTGCTGTGCTGTGACGAGGACATCTCGAGTGGTGCGTTGCTGGCGGCGAGCGAGACGCGCTGTGAGGGAGCACGCGAGTTCTTTGAGACGACTACAAGCGCAATGCAGTACACAACATGGTTCTGGTCCTCGTAGACGTACAAGTGGTCGCGATTTGTGACCGAGAGAGGATAGAGAATGTTGTATAATTCGGTGAGCGCAGCGACACCCGAGACACGACGATGCAACGGAATTCGCACCTGATACACCAAGGGACACTGCATCTCACCGTCTACCAGCAACGACTCGGCGGTCTGCGCACCCACAGAGCGAAGCGACGCAAGCGCATCGGCAGAGAGTCCAAACGACGAAACAATTGCTCTGCTCGACACACTCGTGCCACCACCGCCACTACCACCACCACCACCACCACCACCACTACCACTACCACCACCACCACCATCACCACCATCACCACCACCATCACCACCACTACCACTGTCACTGCCACTGCCGCCTAGAAGATTGACGTTGTGATCACTCCCGTTAGTCACGGCCGTGCCAATAAACGCCTGGAGAGCGTCTGGTTGATCGAGCATGGCGTACGCGTCCGAGCCAATAGAGGGTGGCAACAGGAGACGATGGCACACACGCATGTCGTTCATCTGGCGCAACAGAAGCGTCTGGTTGACACGCAGACAGAGCACCGCAAGCATGCCCTTGACTTTCTCGACCATGGTCTGCGCAAAGAGATACTCGTCGAGGCGACAATGCAAATAGATTTGCGTGTACGACGCGGAGGGCCGCAGCACCAGCGCAAAGGGTGTGCCTGCACCACTCCACGACGCACCCTCTGAATCCACCAACGCATCTTTCGAAGCAAGGCGCGCATCAATCAAACTTCGCCGAGACGCCGCCGAGTCCTGTGCATCGCGTACTTTCAGCTGGTCCAGCGCGTGCACTGCAAAAGTGATAGGCAGGGCCATTGGCTGCACATGAATCACCGTGGTGCTCGTCGCAAAGCCACTGGTGCCATCAGGCACCGGCAGTCGCGACCTGACCGTGGCATCTGCACCGTGTCTTGTTGCCTCGACGTCGTGTGTTGCCTCATTGGCAGGCTTGGGCAGCAAAGGCACCGAGACAGATGATTGCTCACGATCACGCGGCACCACCATGAAGTACTTTCCGACGCGCCGGACAAACCATGACCCGTCAGGCGTCACTGGCACATTTTGGAGGGCCTGGCGAAACACAAGTAGCGAGTTGACTCGGTTCGGGAGTACGAAACTGTAGTGGACTTTGGAGCGTTGGCGGATGCTCAGCATGGGCACCAACTTGTGCTCCGGCGGACTCTCCTCGACGTGGCGCACCACACGCTCGACAAAATCAGGCGCAATAGGCGAGGTGGCGCGCGAAAAGTGCAGCTGCTCGTCGAGGAGGAGCCACTCAAAGGCAATGCGAACCTTATCCAGGAAGGTGCGATGCTGCTCGCTAAAGTTAGCCAAAGGATTCATCGTCGTAGCATCAACGGCAGGCGCAAAAACAGAACTGGTGGCAACAGAAGCAGTCATACCCGTTGCGCTACTGGAAGGACCATCGCCTCTCACGAGCGCCGATGATGACAGGGGCGGCGCACGTGCCAGTGCATCATCGTTTTCTTCGTCACTGTCGATTCCCCCTTCGTCATCATCGTCGTCCATCTCATCATCGTCGCCAGTAGCAGGGCCAGTGAACGACCCAATGCGATGATGATGCGTTGGGTGTGAGCGAAAAAATGACCCTCGCGACCCGTTGTTTCTCTGAAGGGCCATCCAAAGTGAAGATGAGGCTGTTAGAGGCTGTGCCGTGTCGCGTGTGTCCCTGTTCTCACTGTCTGCATCGAGAGCCGGAAAGAGAAACGGTAGGCTGTTCTCAAAGGGATGAGGTACAGTGGTGCGTCCCGACCAGACGCACTCCCAAAAGGCCGAGACAGTCTCATCGCGGTAGACTGCAGTCACAACCGCGGGAGTAGAGGGCGACGAAGAGTCGATACGCGAACGCAAAGATTGGCGAATAGATGTGGAGGAGGATGAAAAAGACCGAACGGGACTGCTGCGTGACGATGAGAGCGAGCGTGAGAGAGAACGACGCCCACGACGACGGCGGCGATGGCCTGCGTGGTCTGCGTCCTCGCCGTCATCATCGTCACCACAATCACCATCGTCCTCATCGTCGCCTTCCTCATCGTCCTCGTCGTCGTCCTCATCGTCGTCCACGCCAAACCCAATCTGCTTGAATCCCTTGGCATAGCACACAATGCGCAACGATGTGCCCAATTCGTCCGTGTCGGGTCGTGCCACGTCACTGCCAAGTTCCTCAAGAAGCTCCTCAACCGTCATGGGCAGAGTGGGCACGGGTACTTCGTCAAAATACTCGTGGTTGTGCATGAGAACACAGTCGAGACGGATAAAGAGCGGCTCGTTTAGTCGCTTCACCCCAAGAGTGGCGGGCGGCTGGTTGTTGTAGCGCAAAAAAAAGTGATCCTTATCCTCCATACCCGGCACAGGATCAAAGAAGAGCGAGAGAAGTGCCTGAAAGCGGTCCTGGGCGAGCGTCAGAAGCGAATCGGTGTGACGCACGGCCGTCAAAAAGTCGGTAATGTCCAAGTCAATGCTCACTGCAAAGTTGTCTTCGTAGCGATCGACAGCGGCAAAAAAATCGTCAATAGCAAGGGGAATAGAGCGACAGAGACAGTCGTGGGTAGCACTGAACAGAGCATGTGCGTGTGCTTCGCGAAGACGATTCTCATACGCATGCATGGCAAAAAGAGTCGACTCGTGACTCGTGCCGGCGGCGTTCGCAACGGCACGACGCAGCTGCGACGACCGTGACGATAAGCGTCCATCGTCGGGCAGGTCGGCACGGTTGCGTCGTCGTTTTCCCTCGCTACTCTCCGTGCGACTCACACTTCGATGGCGTGCACGCGGAGACACAAAGTCGGTGGGCGCCACCGAGAGGCTGTTGGATTGGCGGCGACGCACGTTAATGTCGGGCGACGATTCGTCGAAGGTGTCGGCACGCACGGGTGATCCGGGTAGCAAAGAGACGTCCGTGAGAGACAGGTCTGAGGCCCGACACTCAAAGAGGAACACAGGCAAAACGGGTGCTGACGGAGAGTAAAGACGGCCATGGTCGACACGCACAACGGTGGTGGACGCGGATACAGACGAAAAGACGGCCGACAAGGTGTGCTGGATAGAGTAAGAGCGGGGCACAATCGTGATGATGTACCGTTCGCTCACGTCCACGGGTTGCTGTTGCGATGGCTGTGGTCGTGCGTGCGCTGCGGTCTTGGGCGCACGCGAAGCGTTTGTTGACTGGGAAGCGCTTGCGTCGTGTGTACTTGAGCCCGTCGTTGTGGCTGTAGTTGTCTTGGTGGCTGTTGCAGCAGCTGTCACTGACGATTTGGAGGCGTGTTGGTTCTCGGAGACGGTGGGATCCTGCAAGGTGGACGACTCGTTAGGAGTGTCGCATCGCCTGATAAAACAGCAAAGCTTGGTGCTTGACGTGTCAAGACGACACAACTTGAGAATACGCGCCGAGTCCTCGTCCGATAATGTCAGCTCGGTGGTATTCAGCTCTCCAATGGCCTCAACCAATTTGGCGTGCATCACACTGGCGGGCGACTTGTGTCCGTGGCCACCGTCGTCGCCACCACTCTCGCGTGTGTCCACCACCACCACCTCCTCCTCCTCCTCCTCCTCATCATCATCATCATCATCATCATCATCATCATCATCATCATCAGCATCAGCATCAACATCAGCATCATCAGCATCATCATCATCATCATCATTGTCAGCATTGACACTGCTTGCAGGCGCTGGTGAGAGAAGCGTCAGTAGCACAGTGGTCGAGCGTGGAAGACGTAGCAGCGCCGACAAGTCCAATCGCAACGGCTGAGTGGGTGGTACAAATGGCGTCGCACAAGGATACAGTGGCGCCTCGTATGCTAGTGGTTCATTGCGAGCACTCTCACTTGCAAGACGACGGTGGCACTCGGCAAACGTATGTACTCGACTTGCAATCTAATAGAAGGAGAGAAAGCAGTTGAATATTAATTTAAAAAATAATATTATTATTGAGTCTGTGTATACCTTTGCATCGACTGTGTGCATACGGCCACTGATTTCAGTGTAGCGAGCGCCGTTCAGGTAGGCAAGAGGTTCGTCGGCAGTGCACGATACAAGACCATGCTGAGGCTCGACCCACAACTCGGAGATGGCAGGACAACCGGCGTGCGTGGGCAGGCACACATACTGGAGGGTGCAGTAGAAAGGGAGCAATGAGTCGGCGGTGAGGCACGTCACTGAGCGCATGAGCGTCACATAGCCACTTTCGTGGAGTACAAGACGAAAGCCCTCGCGAAGACGCTGCTGGATGAGTGCAAGAATGAGCGCAACAGCCGGTGAGAAGACGTCAGGCGGGGAAGAAGAAGTAGAAGAAGACAACAAAGACGTTTCGTTCCTCTTGAGCCCTGACGGGGCAGTGGTCGTTCCGCCGGCTAAGTTGCCTCTGCTGCTGTTGTTGTTGTTGCTTTTGTTGTTGCTGCTACTGCTACTACCGTTGTTGCCAGAAGAGGTAGATGAAGTTCCAGTCGTGAGATGTTTGGGGTGGATCAAGGGCCATTGCCAGCGACGACGCTACAAAAACGACAGTCAGAGGTATTATTATTATTATTATTATTATTATTATTATTATTATTATTATTATTATTATTATTATTATTATTATTATTATTATTATTATTATTATTATTATTATTATTATTATTA
>CALSCP010002701.1:0-10143 GCA_943704425.1 Ministeria vibrans ATCC 50519
CAAACAGTGCGATGAAAAAAAAAAAACACACACACACACTTCAAAAAAAAGACCACTTGTGGGAACGAGAGACGTGCGCACGTTCAAGTACGCCATAAAAATCCGAATGGAGGACACAGGGAGAGTAGCAGACGAGCCGGAAACAGTTTCGTTTGGTTCGTATATTACCGACAAAAGGTGAGACATAAACTCACGTTGCTGCTGCGGCGCCAGGGCCACCAGCCACTCTCCGGTCGACCGCGCTTTGTCTTTGTCCTCCTCCTTGCCTGCGTCCGACGACATTGCAGGAGAAACGACGGTTAATATAATATATTATTATTAAAATTATTGTTACTAAACTATTATCACTATTGAATATCACCAAGCCACTCACAAGCCACTCTAGCCCAAGCCCGAATGCAGTTATTGACAGACTTATTGTAGCCAATATCTGAGTTATCTCATTCAACGCAACTCCATACTCGTCTCTTGAAGTAAGTATTCGCCATTTGATTTGATGGGATATGTTGAAGTTCAACAATCAACAATAATAATTATTAGTCATGAGTCAACTCTTATGTCTTATCATTATTTTCTTCTGTTATCGATCTCCATGGCAGAGCCAGACGGCCCCGAACTAACTCGTGTTCAGCGAGGAAGTATCGATGGCCTCTGGGCACGCTGTGCCACGTGCAGCAGGTAGCAGCGACCGACGAGAAGAGCGCAAGCGATCTTTCTCTCTCTCTGTTTGTCTCTCTCTCTCTCTCTGTCTCTCTCTGTGTGTCTTCCTGAACCCCGCTTGCCTCTCCTGCTCACAGCCACCCCTCGCCTTCCCAATCCACTCCCCACTCTCCCCCTCATCACTCTCTTCCATGCCTCTCAGTGCGTTTCTTTCCTGAAATTCCTTTTTTTTTTTGGGTCCTTTTTTTTTTTTTTTTTTCTTATAGCAACATTGTGCTCGAACAGCTCGAAGAACACTCAAAGAAATGCGACACGGCCAGCTCGGGGGGCTCGAGTCGACGCAGCAGCCTGGCGCCGCCGACCCCGTCGAGTGCGTCGAAGCGGCACTCGGCCCCGCCAAGGAGCATCCTCGACGAGCAGGACGAGCTCGCTCCCTCGCAAACCCCCCTCGACGAAACTGCCGCCGCCCGCGCCTGTCCGCCGTCGATGGCGTCGCCCGCGCCCGCAAAGGCCGCACACGTCCGTGATCCTATCGCCTCGGCATCGACCAACGGCGCAAAGCCGCGGGCCGGCCGATCGCAGTCGGCCCAAGCTACGTTGCCGCGCAAACGGGCCGTTTTGGGCGACGTCGAAAAGGACAATGCTGTGCTCGTGCGTCAAATCAAGCGCCTCAAGCGACGCAATCAGGAGCTCGAAAGGCTTCGCGACGAGCTTGAGGAGGCCGCGACGAGCAATGCGCCCATGCTTTTTGTCGCAGGCCAACACGAAATGGTCGCCGCCCTGCACCGTCAAGTCGAAGCGCTCAACGCGCGCGCCAGCGCAGCCGAGGCGGCCGAAGCTCGTGCCCGCAATCAACTTGCCGCCATTGAAGAGCAAGCGCGTGAACGTGTGCGCGCCGCCGAGGACGCCGCCGATGCACGGGTCGCCGAGGTACGCCGCGAATTGGCCGAGACGTCAACAGAAAACTTGGCGACGGTACAGGCGCAGCTCGAGACACACAGTGCGGTCGACAGCGAGTTGCGTGTGCAACTGAGCGAGGCACGCACCAATGTTGAACGCCTAGAAGAGACTGTAAAGCTGCACGAGGACCGCGTGTCGGCGCAGGGCACACAACTCATCACCATGTTTAAGCAAGTGAGCGAACTCAACGATACCAATCACCAATTACGCAGTGAGCTTGCCGACGCCGAGCACGACATTGCGTCGCTCATGGAAGTTGCTCAGCGTCATACCCCTGGCCGTAGTGGTCATCAGCACTCGTTGATCTCGTCGGTCGCCATTGAGGCACGCCTGCGCTCCTGGTCTGGCACGTCGCTCGGCAGCGCCGATCTCGAAGACATCAATGCCGACCTTGTTCGATCAGAGTCCCTCAAAATTCGCTCACGCAGCAACAGCTTTACGACTCGCTCCGTCTCGCGCCCGGGCTCCATGTCACCGCCCTCCGAATCGTCGTCGACGCCCCTGCGCAAGACCAGTCTTCTCAGCCGCATCCGTCGCATTGGCTCCTTTCGTGGCTCCGACCAGCACAAGGCTGCCAGTGCCGCCGCCTCCAACTCCACCTCCACAGCTCCATCCAAAGTCACTGCCACGTCTCCTGTGAGTTCTTTGACGTGCGACCACCACCAATCATCGGGCGTGCCACGCTCTCTCTCCTCGCCTGTGCACACACTTCCCTCACAGTTGATCACCGACAGTCCCCCACCACACTTGTCGCCCATTCGCTCGCCCCTTTCCACCACCACCACCACCAGTACCTCGAATGCAGTCGAGATACCCTCCGCCACAGACGAAGGAGAAGCCGAAGCTTCCGACAAAATCACCGACATTCCACCTTCCACATCTCCCTCGAACAGACGACTTGCACCTCCCACCACCCCCGGTAATTCTACCACCACGGGTACCGGCACGAGCCTCACCGTCGCCCGTCGTCGTTCTTCTACGTCGTCAATCACACTACGTCGGTCACACAGCGACCAGTTTCGGCGGTCGCCCTCGACACGCTCAGCGACGGGTAGCAGTGCCAACACGGTGACGCAAGAGCGGCCATCGTCTCCCACATCACCCAATGACGGGCCCGTCATCAATGTTGTCGACCTCGAACCGGACGTGCCCAGTGACGACGAAGAAGACGAGCTGCTGCGCGAGGCACAAAGTCGTCGTGGCAGCATTTTCGATGTGGTCTCGCGCAACTTGTCGAGTCTCGACGAGGACGTGGAGCGACGCAGGGCAGCCGCGCGCCTTGTTGAGCGACGGCGTCGTGCCATTCAGATGAATCGTGTTAGCAAAAGCTACGCCGGCGAACAGCCCGACATGCTGCAGGTGTATGCACTGAGTGATCTAGCTCGCAATGCGGTGGTGTTGCTGCAGGCACACGTTCGCGGTCTCATTGCGCGTCGCAACCACAAGTTGCGGGTTCGTCGCTCACTCATTGTACGGGAACTGCTCGAGACGGAACGCTCCTATGTGCACACGTTGCGCACGATTGAGAAGTGGTACATCAAGCCGTTGTCGTGCCACGCGATGCAGCAGCCCGGCTTTGAGACGGTGATTCTTACGGTGGAAGAGATCGAGCGCGTCTTTGGTACGATTCCCGACATTTTGCAGCTGCACTCGACACTGCTGGAGCGTCTTGAGTTGCGCCTGGAACACTGGTCGCACTATCAGTGCATTGGCGATCTCTTTTCCGAGCTTGCTGACACCCACCTTGAGCTGTACACGCGCTACGTCAACTCGTACGAGATGGCCTTGAGCATCATCACGGCGCACCGCAACAACCCCGCCTACCGCAAGTTTGTCGACGATCGTCGCGATTTCCACCGGATCAAAGAGGGCCTCGGCGAACTTCTCATTACCCCTGTACAGCGTATTCCGCGCTACGTGCTGCTGCTTGAGCGACTCATCAAGAACACGGTGACATCACATCCCGACTGCGAGACGCTCGAGTTGTCGCTCGCGCACATGCGCGACATCACGGCCATGATTGATGACCGCAAGCGCGCCGCTCAAGAGGTCGAAGTGATTCAGTCCAAGCTGGTCGGTGCCGAGCCCATTGTAGTACCACTGCGACGCTTTGTGCTTGAGGCCGACATTATGGTGGTCAAGCAGGGCCAACAGCGCCAGAAGCTGCGCCACATTTTCCTCTTCAACGACCTTCTCCTGTGCACGTCGGTGCGGTCGTCGTCATTCCTCTTTGGTCGCCAGCGCATCTCGGCCAACAGCTTTCCCAACGCACCTTCGTCGGGCGCCTCTGGTCATGACGCCCTTCTGCATAGCGGCGGTATTCAATTCCAGCAAAAGTGGCGTTTGCCTATCAGCGACTTCAACGTCAAAGAGGCCGACCTTACCGAGCCCCATCATCGTGCCCTCGCCGAATTGATCCATGCGGCTCTCGAACGCAATCTATCCGCGGCCACCGACGACCTTGCGAGCGTCGAGCCTACCATCGCAAGTGGTGCATCTCCACAACCCACCAGTACCACCACGACGCCGTCAACTTCCGCCTCTTCCTTCACCTCCGCAGCGAATACGTCCTCTTCCACCACCACGTCTTCTTCGTCCTTCCTCGTGCCCGTCGAGCTCACTCGCTTGAAGTCCAATACCTCTGAGCGTATTGTCTTTTGCATGAAGGAACGTTCCGCCATGGACAAATTCCTCTCTGTCATTGCAATGCTCAAAGACGAATTCAGAGGTACCTATGCGCATCAAAGCCAGAGAAAGGACTGTATTTTATTCTTACTTTTATTATTATTTTTGTTTTTTATATTATGGTCTTTAGACGGACAAGCGCGCTCAACTCAGTTCCGAAACAATGTGATCCGCAAGAAGGATGCTCACTTTGGTCGCAAACACCGCAGTCCCGATGGCGGTCGCAAACATCAAGCCAAAGTACGAAGGAAAAGGAAAAAAAAAAAAAAGACAGCTGATAGAGAGACACTGAGACACCACACGATCGTTTTCTTGGCTAGGCGGATTGGGCGAGTATTCGAGACTACTTTTCGTCGCCCACAAATAGCGGTGGGAGTGGGAGTGGGGCGGTTGGGTCGCCGTCGAGCAACCAAGGGGTGAGTCCGCGGTTGCGACGGGGCAGTTCGGCTGGAGCGGGTCTCAATGTGGCTGGATTGACTGCCGTGCCGCCCGCTGCGGTTGAAGGAGCAGGAGGCGGTAATGGAGGCAGTGGAGGGTCGTTGGGTGGTATTGCAGGTGGGCCATCGTCAACGTCGTCGGTTGGAGTCACCGAAGAGATTGGTGATGGTGCGAGCAGTAGCGGAGTGGGCGATGGCGAGTCGAATGGCGCTGCAGACGCGTCGGACATGTCCATTCGCAAGGCAGAGCTGAACGAAGCGATTGAAGTGCGCATGTGCGAGTTGCGTGCACAGATTCTACACGAAGAGAAGTTTCTTGCGGGCGTGGAGGCCATGAAGCAGGCATACGGTGAGCAAGGGAAGCGCAAGAGCAAGAGCAAGGACGCCATGGAGCTGTCTAAACAGCACACTGCCGTCAGTGCTCGTCTCCAGCGCCTTCGTGTCGAACTTGCCTCTCTCACTGGCTCCAGCGAGTCAGTTTTGTAATCAGTATTATTTTCTCGTAATCAATGTATTTTAATAACAATAAAGTATAATTATTATTTAAGAAAAATACCCAAAACCAAAAGTT
This sequence comes from Ministeria vibrans ATCC 50519, assembly GCA_943704425.1. Lineage (NCBI taxonomy): Eukaryota > Filasterea > Ministeriida > Ministeriidae > Ministeria > Ministeria vibrans. The sequence goes on from CALSCP010002701.1 coordinate 5,314, forward strand.
TAAGAATTCAATTCGATTGCATGAATGTATTCGTTACAAGTTGTGAGAGGAGTGGGTGCTCGTGGTGTGTACAGGTGCAGTCAGCGACGGGAGGTCCTTTTTTTGCGCTTAAGGAATGGGGTAGGAGAAAGGCGCAAAGTCGCGCTTGGCGGCAATCTCTGAGGCAATAGGGAAGAGACGGCGGCGACGCTTCTCGGTGGGGGCTGCTGCAGTGGCCACGTAGCGTGGGGAGAAAATGCTTCCGGCGGGGCGAGTTGGAGAACTGCTCTTGACGGGGGCGACGGCGGTGTGCATTTGACGGACACCCTGGAAGGAGCCTGATGAGGTGCTGGGGGCGGAGGCGCTGGTGGGAGGCGCTGAGGCGGCAGTGCCATCCTTGCGGTTGAGAAGCATGTGTGCGCGCACGAGGGAACCTTCTGTGAGGGCAGACATGAGAGAGAGTTCGCCAGCAAGGACGGTGGAGCAGATGAGACCCGCGAGGAAGTTTGCACGAAGACCAGGTGTGAGGGGAAGGTCCATCATGTCGAGACAGGCACGCTGAGAAGGAAGAGAGGTACCACCGCCGATGGTGCCAAGTTCGAGGCATGGCATGGTAACGGAGGCGTACAGTTCCTGGGTCGAGTCGTCGCATCGCAGCTGGGTGATGGCCATGCTGCTTGAGACGACCTGAGCGGGGTCCTGGCCGGTGGCGAGGTACGTGGCCGCGACAATGTTGGCCGAGTGCGCGTTGTTACCGCCAATGGTGCCGGCCATGGCGCTGCCAATGTAGTTCTTGGCAACGTGGGTGGTGACGAGAGCATGCGGGTCGACCTTGAGCACCTTGCGCACAGTGTCGTACGAGATGCGGGCCTCCGCGCTGGCACGACGGCCGCGACCGCCAATCCAGTTGACTGCGGCCGCCTTCTTGTCGCTACAGACGTTGCCCGAGAGTGCCAGAAGACGCATGTGGGGGAAGTGTTCTTGAATCTTGCTCATGACAGCCTCGGTGCCCTTGGAGACCATGTTCATCCCCATGGCGTCGGCGGTGGTGGCGCGGAAGCGCAGGTAGCAGTAGGTGCCGACGGTGTGGGCGGCCACTTCGGCAAGACGTCCAAAGCGTGTGGTGGCGTTAAAAGCCGAGTGCACTTGGTCGCGGTTCTCGGTAAGCCAGGCTTCGAGGCGCTCGCACTCGGCGAGAGAGCCCAGATCGACGACGGGCGAGCGGGTCATGCCGACCTCCTTGACGAAGGTGCGCACGCCGCCGCTGCGGGACATGGCGGTGGCGCCACGCTGGGTGGAGGCGAGAAGAGCGCCTTCTGTTGTTGCCATGGGCACAAAGTGCTCCTTGCCATTGATGAGGAAAGGTCCAACAACACCAACTGTGATAAATTTAAAAGAAAAAAAGTCCAAGTGTGAGATTTTTTTTTTTTACGTTTTCTATTCTGCTTTCTTACCTGGCAAGTGAAGGGTACCCACGACGTTTTCGCAGTTGGTGCCGCGGATGGCATCGTAATAGGAGGGCTCGGCGTCGGGAAGAGAGGCGACGCTCTTGAGACCGCGCTCCTCAGTCAGGAAGCGACGACGGATGCTGACGCACTCGGCGGCCGACAGACCCGCCGACTTCTCAAGGACATGGTGACGGATCTGGCCCGAGGTGAGTTGGCGCCATGCCAGTGCCATTGCTGATTCTGCCTTTGCTGCAGCCATTATGAATATTCTTTTGGTGTTTTTTTGTGATCACGCTCAAGTGAATCTAGAAAACGGGAAGAAGAAGAAGAAAAAGAGCAGGGATGAGTCAAGTAAAGATGATGTGTTGATTTTCAGGGGAGAGCACAAGCAAAAGAACGTTTGCTTTTTTTTTTTCCTTATGGAGTTTGGGATGAGCACCAAAAGAAGAGTTTGCAGTGCTGGACAGATCTGGGGGAAACGAGGCGCATGGGCGCGTTCTCGAGTGCGCGATGGATGATATATAGGTGTTATGAAGGTGCTGTGGCAGGGGGAGCGAGGGCGAGGACGAATGGAGCGTTGAGTAGACAGATGCGTGACTAAAAAAAACACCATTGTTGGCGGGAGGCAAATAGGGAGATGTGTGGGCGCAGCCAAGGGCGCGATGCCACACAGGCTAGTCATATTAAGGTAATGGGAGCAAGCGCGCGCGCATTGCAAGGCCCAATGTGCGAGCATGGAAAAGTGGTCTGCTGGATAAATGATGCGCGCCGGCCAATAGGAAGCGAGCACTGTCGCAGCGACGCATAGACCACAAACACCCACGGCGCCGCTCGTGGGGCGGGTCGGGGCCGTCCATGGCATACACCATCGACCTATTTGATCGCCCATATCGCGTGTGGCGACTGTCTCTTCTTTCTTTTCCTTTTTGTCGTTTTTTTTCTTTTTCTCTTTTTTTTTTGGAAGATAGATGCAGCGAGTGTGTCGAATGGGGATATGTTTTGCATACCAAAAGTTTAGAAGGTGCTCAGGGGGCACAATCAAAAGTTGGAAAGTGAACAAAAAAGTGAATACTGAATATTGAATGATTAATTCATATTGAATAATTTGAATTGGTCGAAAGACGTAAGTATCAACTCAGACTGACAAAAGACACAGTGGAGGCGTGGAATAGCCTGGTGGAATTAAAGTTAAAATGAGAAAAGAAGAGAGCGACTGGCAAGAACTGTTGTACACGATTGATTTTTTGTTTGCATTATGGGATACACTTGTTATTAGTTCGGCTAAGCTTGCACAGAGTGAAGTAATAAGCCTTACTCACTCTCGGTTTGCTTCCGCTTGAGCTTGTCGATGAGCTCTGTGGCGGGCGCAAACATTCCGTGGGTCTGAGCGCCACAGACGTGGCACTTGGTGCTCTTCTTGTGGTGGCGCAGCGCACACCGTTCGCAAAAATAATGTTTGCAGCGCGTGACGACGGGACGTTGGAAGGGGCTGCGGCAGATGAAACAAGCAAAAGGAATGCCGTCGTCGTCGTCATCGTCGTCCGAGCCGTCGCCGTCACCGCCGCGGCCTTCTTCGCCCACGAGAGCCTCGCGACGCTTCTTGCGCTGCTCCTCCTCCCATTCGCGCTCGAGCATCCACCCGCTCTTGTAGTCCGATCGGTCGTGCAAGTAGATACAGCTGTCGCCGTATGAGCACACGCCCGTCTCTTTGTAATCCTTGCAAATTTCTACCAAAAGAAATGAGACGATTGATGTTAAAAAGCGAGCGAATTAGCATGTGTCGTACCTGGGTTGAAATCAAAGCGGGACGTGACACGCACATTGGACGCGGCTCGCACGGGACCGGGGCGCAACGAGAGAGCATTAGACTGACTAGAACTACTCACGCGACCCGTGTTGTCGTCGACACTCGACGTGGCGGTCGCTCCGCCGTCGGCTGGGCCCGACGTCGTCGTGGTGCGTGCCGAGGCGAAGCTGTGCAAAGCGCCGCGTCGCTCGTCGTCCACGTCGTCCTCATCGCCGTCTCCGTCGCCCTTGGGTGCCTCGCCATGGTCCTCGGCGTGCATGGCCCGGGCAGCCTTGAGTGCCTTGCTCGATGAATTCGCCGCAATCGGTGCGTGTTTCGACCTGCGCACTCGACGTTTCACAGCCGATTCTGGAGGCAAACAGCAAAGGAGGTGAGTGTCGTGCGTCAAGGTAGGCATGTCTGAGACCATATACCATCATCATCATCATCGTCGTCGTCGTCGTCGTCGTCGTCGTCGTCGTCGTCGCTGTCGTTGATACGGTCATTGTCGACTAAGTCGCGCTTTGCCTTCTTTCGTGCCGCCTCTGCCTTTCGCTTTCTGCCTCGCTTGAACAGCACTACAGGAGGATTTGCCGTGGCTTCTGAAGCGTTGGTTTCCATTGAAAATGAAACGAAGTGATCACAGATCAGCAATGAGCAAACCACAGATGAATCCACCAATCCCATTTCAAATTTGAAATTTCGTATTAGTTATATTTTCATTATTTTTTCTTTTGGCTCACATCAAATATGGGTGCTAAAAAGACGTAAGGGTTGTCTGTGGCACTGCCTGTGTCGGTGCTTGACGTTCACCCCTCTTCATTCTAACTGCTCTCTCTCTCTCTCTCTCTCTCTCTCTCTCTCTCTCTCTCTCTCTCTCTCTCACACACACACACACACACACACACACACACACACACACAGTATTGGCGGAACAGCCGCCTTCCTGCTCTTCCTGGGCTGGATCATCTTCACTGGTGGCTGGGGATACCAAATTAACGTAAGATATGCCGTTTTTTTTTTTTTTTTTTTTTTTTTTTTTTTTTGCGCTTATTCCCAACAATCGTTCGTCTGCATTTGCGGGGAAGCAGGCCGATGCTTCCGTCCCATTCTCGCCCAATGCGTCGTGTGCGTCCTTTCCAATAGCCCCGCTTGCCGTGCACGTGCTGAATCCCATTGGAAATTCATTTCGATCTTTTTTTATCTTTTTTTTTAAAAAAAAAACGCAATCCTTTTTACGTTGGGCCAGTCTAACGCACTGGCCTGCCTGAGAACCCCCGGTGCATCGGCTGCCTTTTTGCTCCTGTTGCCGTGATGAGAACGTTGCGAGATATCCTTTTTTTTTTGTTTTTAACAAAAGTGTTGTTTGTTCGTTTGTTTTTTCGTTTGTAGGCGCAAGGTGGCTCAAGCGTCTGCACTTCTGGGTAAGGGACGCAGTCCCTGGTGTGTTGGCGCTCACCCATGCTCTCTCTTCTCTCTCTCTCTCTCTCTCTCTCTCTCTCTATCTCTCTCTCTATCACTTTGTTTCTCTCTCTCTCTCTATCACTTTGTTTCTCTCTCTCTCTCTATCACTTTGTTTCTCTCTCTCTCTCTCTCTCTCTCTCTCTCTCTCTCTCT
>CALSCP010002720.1:0-19748 GCA_943704425.1 Ministeria vibrans ATCC 50519
GCGTACCTGGGCGTGTCGGTGGTCGGTCGCAGTGGGCGCAAACGGAGCAGAGAGTGCAGTTCGTGGCGGAAAAGAAGTCACACTCTACAACACACCATCAGCATCACTGCGCTGCTGCAAACGGTGCACAACAGCCAATGCCTACCTGTAGCTGCCGAGTGTGCAGTGTCCGTCAAATGATTAAAATAATCTGAGTGACTGACAAATCTGAATCAGAGTGAAATGAGTCTGAATTCTTTTCTTTTATTTGAGACGGCTGAGTCATCGTTTTAGAATTTTTGATCTCTTTCGTTTTTCATTTGTGTGGTCTTGATGCAACCCTTTCACTAAAGTTTAAGTTGAAGCCGACTCTCATATATGTTCGGTGTAATTTGGTTTTCCGTATGTTTATTCAGACTTCTTGCGGTTCAGACTAAGTCTGTCCTCAGCGAACTTAGGCAAAACAAAGGCGGAAGCATGAACCGCGTTTGAGTAGTAACGAAGTGAGTCGCATTGAGTAAGCTTCGACTGAGGATGGGGTGTGCGGAAATTGTGAGTGGGCGAAACGGAACAAAGCACAAACCCAATCTGACCCGAGGGGTACGTCGGAATGGTGCAGTAACCGTACTACATACAACGAGGGAGAGAGAACGAGAGAGTGCAAGTCAGACGACATTATATATCTTCTCTGTGTGTAAGTTTTGATTTTTGTTACGTCGACAGTTTCAAAGTGCTTTCCACAGAAATTGAGCATTTTCTCAATCAAATCCAAATGAAGCCAAATGCACTCTCCCTATAAAGAAACCCCCGCGTAAAAAAATTAGAAATAATTCCTTTCGGGTTTTAATACACAGATGCTAATCGCATTGCGTTTCTTCTCTTTTACATGAATATATTTCAATCTTCTCACTCAATCAATCTCGCCCATTATCAATCAAATCTCTCTACTCTTTCGCTTTGTTTGTTTGACTGACCTGAGTGCACAACACTCCGTTTTCCCGCAACGCTTTTTTCATCAGCACAAAATACTCCTCTTGAAACAACGTTTCGGCCGGTCCTAAATATATTATAGTCCCATAAATCAATAATCTCATATTATTATTATGGATTTTTTTCGCATTTTACCGATTGGATCAGATGAGTCAGTGATAATAACGTCAAATTCGTTTTGGTGTTGACGCATAAATTCACAGCCATCGCCAAAGTGAAGAGTCACCTTGGGATCATCAAAGGAGCAGCTGAGGTTGGGCAGGAACTTGCGCGATGCCGCAATGACTTCCTATACGTGTTGTAGTGAGGGTTAGGGTGAGGGTTAATCAATCGTTTCTCTCGCTCCTTTCTTCCTCCTTCCACCTCTCCCTTGCTCTCTCTATATATTTCTCTCTCCCTCCTCTCTCTATCACTTTCTCTCTCTCTCTCTCTCTCTCTCTCTCTCTCTCTCTCTCTCTCTCTCTCTCTCTCTCTCTCTCTCTCTCTCTCTCTCTCTTGAACTCTCTCTCTCTCTCTCTCTCTTGAACTCTCTCTCTTGAACTCTCTCTCTTGAACTCTCTCTCTTGAACTCTCTCTCTCTCTCTCTTTCTCTCTTGAACTCTCTCTCTTGAACTCTCTCTCTCTTGAACCCTCTTGAACTCTCTTGAACTCTCTTGTGTACTTTGTCGATTTCACAGAGAGTGACGGATTCCACGCCAGGATGACGCACACACTCGCGCAACACTCCTCCGTCGCCCCCGCCAATAATCAGAATCTTCAATGCAACGTTTGCCGAAATTAGTATATCCTCACAGACACACATTATCTCTTATCTGTGCGACTCACCTTCTTAGGGCTCTCGTGAGAGTTGATCGGAAGCAGAGAGATCATTTCCTGGTACGCAAACTCATCGCGATCCGTCGTCTGAATCGCTCCATCAAGCACCAAGACTCGTCCGTACGAAACACTATCCAAAATGGTGATTTCGCAATTCGCAGATCAGTGATCAGTGTGTGTTGATTTTGACTCATCAACCGATCACGCGACAAAAAAAAACACGATTGAAGATTGGAATTTCCAAGGCACTTGCGAGTCAATCGCTCCACTGGGATCGTCCACAGTGGCATAGGAGACGACTACCAAGGGTCGAGCGCGCGAGAAGAGGGTCGCGAAAGCGGCAAAAACGACAAACAGTGTGTGGGAAGGGACGAGACACGTAAAGTGCTGTCCACGCTGCTCCTTGGCGCAATGCACTCTGCTTGGAGGCACGAACAGCCGCGGTGCAGAGTCCTCTCGACGATGGCGGCAACGCAAGACGCGCAGTGTCCCTGTTTGGGCGGCACATGCAACATTGACACGCGATCAGTGCGAACGATCATTTGATTATCATGTGAATTGCACAGGAGCAAATCGAGATCGCCCTCTCCGCCGCCCATTCATCGCCCACGCCATGCAGGCGGTACCTTTCAAAGACGACGATGTGCTGGAACTCCGATTTCATGTCGAGAAGCACTTCCTTGATCTCCAGTGACATTGCTTGGCCGGGCCACATGGGGCTGCGCTCGTGAAACCATCCGTTCTCCATTGCGTAAAGAGAGAGTGTTGGTGGGGGTGTTGGTACACACACGGAGAAAAAAAGAACTGATCAAGTAAATTATTCACTCAATCAGGTTTCAATTCGTCTTTGAGACTCAAACTCAACTCAGAATCTCTGATCTGAGATCTCAGATCCAATACTAAATAGCATAATTTTATTCTGGACGCACAGCAACAATGACATCGCGCGGAAACGTCGAGACGGAGGCACTGAAGAAGAATGTTGAAGAGCAGCTCGACAGACTGATGCAGCAGCTGGCAGACCTCGAGGAGTGCCGGTACGCTGCCCCAAGGCCGCCCCTGTGGCTGTAGGTGTCCGTTGCACTCTCGCTGTGCCCATTCACAAGCAACTAATGTCCAAACGAGAGTTGTCGTTTTTTTTTCAACGTTTTTTTTTCTTCTCTTCTTTTGCTTAAAAACTCTCTCTCTCCTGCACCTGCGTTGCTCTCGCTTCTGCAGGGAGGATCTTGACGACGATGAGTACAAGGAGACGAAGCAGGAGACTCTGGACCAATTACAGGTGAGAGAGAGAAAAGGGGAAAATACAAAAGGATGAGTCAGACTCATTGCGCCATTCTGCGCTGTATGGCGCTCTCTCGCGCGCCTCAACACTTGCATTCTGCGCCAATGGTGCCCCGGCCACTGGCAGTCTATTGAAAAACACGCGTCAATCTGTGTAGGAATTCAACGAATCACTCGCGAAGATGATCAAGGGCAATATGTCTCTTGTGGACTCACTTGGCGCCATGCAATTAGTAAACCACATGATCGCGCCCCAGAGAGAGAGAGAGAGAGATAGCTAACCGCGTCGTGATGGGTGTAGGCGATCCAAGCGGCGATCAGCGACGCGTTTAAGACGCCTGAAGTGATCCGTCTGTTTGCTAAGAAACAACCGGGTCAGCTGAGAGAGCGACTGACCGAGCTCAGACGCGACCAGCGACTCGGGAAGATGACGGAGGCTACGTGTGTTGCTCAGTCAGTTGAAATCCTTGCAGCGCTCAAGAAACTCGGTGAAAAGGTACTAAATATGAAACAATCGAAAATGTTGTCAAGTGTTTTTTTTTGTTTTTGTACATTAAGCTTTCGGGTGAAGAGACTGAGTTCCTTCACACTAATATGAATGCAGCTTTGGATGATTTTGAGAAGGTTTCCTCTGATTTGGGTAAGTTTTGTCACATTAATTGTTACAACTTTTACATCATACTAATATTACAATGGTTTTGTTTAGCGTCTGGTTCGATTCTTTCTGTTGCTGGTTCACAAGTGGAAAAGTCCGCAAAATGAACTTGAGAGAGAAATAATAATAATAGCTATTATAATAATAAGAAGAAGAACGTGTTTCCAAATAATAATATAAATAGACAGAGTTACACTCAAGTCACTCTGAATTTGATCAGTCACTTTCACACTTTTATTATGCGCGTCACCTTACTCTTACCCGGCTCCTTTTGCCCCATTCACAATGAACACATTGCAGTCATGGAGGAGGCGCGGAGGCAGGTGCTTGAGCGGGGCGATGAGGTTGTAGGAGGCTATTTGCTTCCGTCGTCGGATGATTGGGTTGGTGGCAAAGTGGGACACTCATACCCACTCGTGCCGCTCGATCGGCGGGTGGAGCTGTGCCGCATGGCATTGGCCGATGCGGAGTGGATAACAGTGCTGGACTGGGGGTGGGCGAGCGGGAATAGAGCGGCTGTACGGCTCGCAGAGGAACATCAAGTTCATGTGCTCATTGTAGCGGGAAGCGACACCTCCCGCCGACCGCATCCCGAGAAAAACATTGTTCTTGACCGTGGCACACTGAGCAGCACGCGCGTGAGAGCCGCACTGCTTGCCAATCGCTGGGACACGGTCGAGCAACTGTGCCCCCGCAGAGTCGCTTGCCGTCTCCGCGACATGCTGAGCCCCATCCCCACGTAGCCCGCCTTACGCGCCTCGTCAAAGCTATTGAGATTGCAGGGCTGTGCGATCATCAGCAGCACATTGTCATAAAGTGGTGTATCGTTCATTAAGAAGATATTGTAATCACCAAACTTTTTAACCTCCAAAGCAAAAACTTAAAACTTCAATAGTTCAATTTTCCTTATTGTAACACTTCCTGCATGTCGAGCGATGATCCTCCCATGAAGTCGATTGCTCGCCTTGCAGTCGAGCGTGTGGCGCAGCTTGATGCCGACACTCTCGACGATGCTCTTGAGACTCTTCTTTACGACGGCATTTCCCCCATTCTCCCGCCCTGGATCGTCGCTCGCTGGCAACCCGAGGTTCAGGCATCCCTTCAGGTACCCACTGACGCTCAATTGTACCCTTTATAATTCGTTTCGTGTGTTTTCTGTTCGTTCAGGTTTTTGTCCATCTTTTAAGTGTCTCGTCCACTGGCGCCTCCTATGGCCAGAGCGTTCTGGGCATGCGCCTTGTCGATGCATTCTCCCGATCCAAACAGTCGCAGAAGATCTCGCGGGGCGTTCGTCTGCTCCATCTCATTCTGACGGTCATTCTGCCGTATGTCCATCGACGAGTCGTACTCGCCTCGCACAGCGAAGACTGGCTCAACTCCGACCGTCGCCGGCTTCGATACCGACTAGCAGTCCTTCTCAGACAAGTAGACAGTGCCGTGCGGGCTGCACGACTCGTCAATCTCTTCCTATTTCTCCGCGACGGCACATTCGCCTCGCTCGTCGACCGTCTTCTTGGCCTCCGTCGCTGCTCAGCCGCCGCCTCGCCCGCCTCGCCCTCATCCCCTTACGCCCTCTCTCTTGCCAGTCGTCAACTTCTCTGGCACGGCTGCATTGTAACTACGTCCCAATCAAACCGACAAAGCGAAGAAACTCATACTTTTTGTCTTTTGTAGCAAGCACTGCGCTATCTCATTCCCCTCCTGCGCTCCCTCAACCTCACGTCACTCCTCCTGCACCGCCCCACACCACCCTCCTCTCCACCCTCCACTAGCCCCGTTCCCCTTCACCCGCTCACCCCGGACACTGTCTGTGCTGCGTGTGCTCTCTCTCCCTTTGTCCTCCCTCAACCCTCCCGTACAAACCCAAAATGCCCGCACCCCATGTGCTATCATTGTAATACTGCAAACGCCAAATGTACCCTTTGTCAACAATAAAAGACCACAATACGCAACTTTTTTTTTGTTTTTTGATTTGTTTTGCTTTGTTTCGGTTTCTCTCTTCTCTCGCTCTCTCTTATCGTTTGACCCATTGGAACTTGCGACGTGCTCCTTCTTGTCCCGACTTCTTGCGCTCCTTCTTGCGGATATCTCGCTCAGTCAAATGCTCAGCCTAAATAACAGAGTATGAGAAAACAGTAATTGCTAAAGTGTTACATACGAAAAGAAGATGGTAAAAATCGGGATTGACGGAAGACAGACAGCGAGAGATAGCATAGCGGATTGCCTCAGCCTGCCCCATATGCCCACCTAAAGACCACATTCACATGATGGTTGAGTCACACAGTTCTGCCACCGCCTTTTCTTTTCACTGTACCTCCTTTGACGTAACAGTAAATGTCCCAGTTTGCACACTGGTAGGTGACATTGAGTGGACGAGCAACCTCCATACACCAACGGGGAGAGCGGAAGTAGAGCGGAAGCGGAACATCATTGATCAGACACTTACCAGTGCCCTTCTTCATCCACACTTGGCCGCGCGCAGCTAAACAAATACACATAAACACACACACACACACACACATTCCGGTCAGTATCAAGTCAAATCCAATAATCATAAAAATAATAATAATAATACATTTATTATGAATAATTATGGAGTATAAGCGAAACCACACACAAACATATTATTATTAAGATACTTCATATGACGCAATGGCCGTGAATAATTATCGTGGTTTTGTGTGTGAGTGTGCTTGTTTGTTTAGTGACTAAGTTTTTTTTGGTCGGTTTTACTCTTTCTTGCGGCTCTCGCAGACAAAATTCCCATATTATCTTGCTCCATTGAAGATTTCTGAGGCTCCGACGGAAGTTTCCTATTGAAACAGACACATGACACACAATAAGTCACTTCTTTTCTCTCTCTCTATCACTTTGTTTCTCTCTCTCTATCACTTTGTTTCTCCCTCTCACTTTGTTTCTCTCTCTCACTTTGTTTCTCTCTCTCACTTTCTCTCTCTCTCTCTCTCTCTCTCTCTCTCTCTCTCTCTCTCTCTCTCTCTCTCTCTCTCTCTCTCTCTCTCTCTCTCTCTCTCTCTCTCTCTCTCTCTCTCTCTCTCTCTCTCTCTCTCTCTCTCTCTCTCTCTCTGCAATTACCTAATGAAATCACTCACAAGTGGACTCACAGCTGAGAATCGAGGATCAACTCGCAACGCAAACAGATTTGAAATGATCGTTCTACACATATTAACATAAATATCTTGACTCTCTCCGTGTGTTTCTTTGTGTGTGTTTCTTACGAATATTCTGTGACTCCCAACTTTTCACCAATCACTCGTTCCATCTCATACAGTCCCAACCAACGCACAGGCAGAGCTATTTAAAATACCACACACAAAGTCAGTGATAAGAGAGAAAAAGCAAACAAGTCAAACACACACACCACAAAGACACACACACACAAACAAACACACAAACAAACACACAAACAAACACACAAACAAACACACACACAAACAAAACACACACACACACACACACACACACACACACACACACACACACACACACACACACACACACGAATCATATTGTTACGATTCACTTACAGTCCAAATCCGCCTGTGACATTCTCATGAGAGCTTTTCCCTCGCGCGACTCAATCTTCAGCCCATCAGAGGGCCAATCAAACGTACGGACCATCAAATGCGGTTGGTACTCACTGAAAATGACTCGAAGACGCTCAATGGTTGACTCAGCCAATGGCACAAGAACAATCGACTGATCAGGATTGCGATGGGTCAGTGCCTAAAAGTAGAGTCGTGTGTGTGAGTCACTGACAAACAGGATATGATTAAACGACTCTCTATCTGTATCAGAGAACTGTTCGTAGTGACTCTTTTCTCTCCATCTCCATCACATCGTCTACCACCCTCTTACTCTCTCTTTCTCTTTCTCTTTGTCTTACCTCCTTTGCTCCCCACATTCCTGACACAACTCGAGTCTTTCCTTGTTCCAGAAACACATCCAATAGTGTCTGTGACACCGTTTTCCTATTGAACAAATCCACAATCAATCTCAATAAAACACACAATGAACAAGCATACACACACAACCCACAACTAAACCCCTTCAATCAAACCACGCAAATACATTCTCATTCAATCCATCACAACTCACAACAATCACACAATGACATGATTTACCGATCGAGCTCTCCTCCTCCGTTCTGTTTGATTCCCTCCAGTACCAATCGCACAGCAGCATCGTCTTCTCCTGCCATTGCTTCCTATCGATCATAAAAATAACATTCGTTTAAGTGGCATAATATTCGTATTATAAATAGTAGCAATCTCTCTCTCGTTCACACAGAAACACGAAGTGTTCTCTTTCTCCAAAAAAATCTCTCAAAAAAAAAGACTTCTCCCATTCAGTCACAAATACACACACACAATCTTCTCTCTCCGTGTGCCCTACCTTGACTTTCTCCACGGCAACACTCTCCTGACAAAGCGCGGCCATCTTCTTGCGCACATCCTCCAACATCCGCACGGTCTTCCAAAACTGCGGGTTCTGCGTAAAGAACCCCGGCAGCTCCGGTCGTTCATTAAGATTCTCCTTGTGCACATCGGCAATTTCAGTGCGCAGTGATCGCGGATCGGGCTCAGCGCGATCTCGGTCGGGAAGAAGGTACAGCAGTTCTCGTTCCAGCATCTTTTCGTCAAACCTACACCACACACACACACACACAAAGACATTATTATTATTGTTTATCTCTTCGATTCGTTTGCTTACGATGCTAGTTGTTCTGTGGTTGGGTTCTGCACATTGTAGAGTGTCTGGTAAAGCAGTTTGTGACCCAGACGCAAGTCAATGACGCGCGTGCCGTCCTCCTGCGTCTTCCACATGGTCCCCGACGTATAGTCCTCAACCTCAACCTCCTCCTTCCCCTCTGCCGCCTTGGCTTCTTCCGCCTCCGCTGCCGCTGCGCTCGCCTCCTCCTCTGCCAGCTGCTCTTCCCCAAACAACTTCCCGGCAAACTCCTTCTCAGCCATCAGCCGCTTCTCGTTATACGTGAGCACCGTGTCGACGCTGGACACTTGGAAATGCTCCGAAAGGTAGGCGTTGTTGAGAGCCTCGAGCGTGCGCGGCGTGCGCCCCTGCCCTTGCAGCGTCGTTCGTCGGAAGGTGTTCGACAGAGGCTTTTCATTCTTCTCGCGCCGTCGAAAGCCAAAGATCGACGGCTTCGGGGGGCCCGCCTCGGACGTCGGCATGCTGTCGACGAGAGGCGTGTGCCCGCCCGAGAGCGCCCGCAGAGCAGTCGCTTCGCTCTCCGACGCGCCTCCGTGACGCGTCATCCCGTACAGCGACGAGCCGGACTTGCTGTCGCTACTGCTGCCGCTGGCATCACCCATGCGCTTGCTGGCAACATCCGGGGAGCGGAAGGTGCCGCCGCCGCGCACAGGGAAGCCCCCAGGACCGACAGTAGGAAATTCGCGAGCGATCGCTCGAGAGTTTGCACCGCCTCCACCGCCGCCCGAGCCAAACCGCCCACTTGCACCGCCGAAGACCGGTCGAGAACCCCCCGTGCCAGATCCGGGCGCCGTCGAGAACCTCACGCGGGCAAAGATCGCTGTGTGCGATGATGCACTTCGCGCACGCAGCATTTTGGAAAGAAAAAAATGTGGGCGATCAATTTTCGTAATTGAATAAGTTTTTTTAAAAAAAATAACAAAAAGAATTGTCTGTTTTAGTGTTGGCCCTGTAGTTACTGATTGTCAATTGCTAGACAGTAGACACTAGCTCGTGGTCGTGACTGATTAGTGAGTGAATAGTTTATAATTCACTCTGATCAGATTCCTTCATGATCATTCATCATCACTCTTTCTTTAGTCACTTTTGTTTTCTCAGCTTGCTACTTCCCATGACTGACTTGAGCCAGGACGCGCTCGTCGTCGAGAAGCGAAAGGCCGACGCGTTCTTTTCATCAGCATTCTCATCTCCGCCATGTATCACTTCTCCGCCCCATTCTTGCTTACCCCTCTCCCTCTCTCTTCCCCCCCACACCACTCCCCGTCTCGCTGCTTCTCTAAAACCCCTTTATTTCGTCGTTTTCCAGCGACTTCGGTTCAACTCGAGTTTCCCCAGATCGACCCTTGGCTCATCTCTGCTTTTGTCGCTTCTTCATGTGACACATGCGCAGTCCTTCTCAACGATGGCCGCATTTTGGTGACACGTCCCGCGTCGTCCGACTGTCCTGAGAAGGTACAACATTGAAAAAAAAAAAACGAAACCCCAAACTCACAATCTTCTCGCTCACTCTAGAGCGAATGGAAGGCAACCGACGACCAAGGCGGCAGCGGCTTTGTGGCAATTGCATCGTCGTACACCCACCTGCTTGCTGTTGGCGCCGACGGCCAACTCTACAGTGCGCTTTGGTCCGATCCGCACTCGCGCGTTCTTCATCGCCGCACTGTCGAGCTTCTGGCGTCTGCCTCCTCCGCCGACCCCATCGTCCATCTTGCATCGTCTTTGATGCGCACTACAGTCATCACTCGCAGCGGAAAGGCCGCGACCCTCATCGACGACGAGTACCACAGCACCGTCGCCACACACGGTGAGGGCACTGCGAGTCTCATCCCCTCGCTTGAGCACAGCCTCGACGCCTTCGCTCCCTTTGACAGCCCTGTCACATCCCTTGCCGTCAGTCTCTTTACAACCACCGTCACGCTTGCCGACGGCTCTGCTCACTGGTGGGGCCTTGGCCATCCAGACGGCCTTGCCGCCATTCACCAGACTCCAAACACTTCCACCTTTGCACCAGCAGCAACAACGGCCACGCCAACCAACACATCGACCGCGTCCACGCCGTCCTTTGATGTCTTTGCCGATGCCGTTGAAGAGGCCCTTGTTCTCGCCAGCCAACTTCCAGACACACCTACCGTACCTAGCACCACCAATATCGAGGTGGGTGACCTGGTTTCTCGCAAAAAGCCAACAAACGACACGGCTGCTGACACACCATCAGCAACAACGGGTCTTGTGGGCGTGCTATTGACCACAGGACGTCCAATCGTCGCCACAAAAGCCTCGCCGCTCTTCTACTACACTGCCGACACGGCGGAGACGAGTCCCATTCCACGCGCCTCATTCGTACCCCTCACTCGTGGCAAACACACCAAGCACGCACCCCTTGGGTGTGTCGTCACCATTGATGGTCCCTTTGCCGTCGTTCGGTCCACAGAGCAGAGTCCGTCTTCTAGCTCAGAGGAAGAGACAACAGCAATAGTGCCTCGCGGCGAGCTGCAGTATGTATGTGCGCTCGCCGACCTTGAACTCGCCTCGAGCGACGCGGGCCTCCATAAGAACACTGGTGATTGCTTTACCAACGTTGTTGCACAGCCGCGTGCCTTGGACATTCCATCCACCCTCTTTGCTCATTCTGCTGTTGCGTCTGAAGTCTTCTCGGTCGCTGTCGTCTCAGTGCGCAACAAGCCCGCACGCGAAACTGACGAACGGCCACTCTTTGTGTACGCGCCCTTCCTGAAGAAATCTTCCTCTGGTAGTGCTGCTGCTGCTGCCTCTGAATCTGCATCGTCCTCCGGATCGCATTGCTGTCGTGTCTGCTCTGCCACCTTTCCCTCGCGCAACAAACTCTTCAAACACATTCACGAGTTGCAACACGAAGAGACCAATGCAATGGCCCAGCTGACCGCGTTGTGTCCCGCTCTTGCCGGCACCATTCCGCTCGGCACACTCGCTCCCGTCAGCTCAGACTCGCATCCTCGTCGTATCACCCCTTTCCTCCGTCGTCAGGATCCCTCCAATGCCGCCAAGTGGGCCATGACAATCGTCGACGCACACGGTTACGCTCTCAACATTGCATCTCCGCTCCTTGCCGGCGGCAAGATTGTCATCGAGGAGTCTTCGCTTCCGCCTACCCTTGCCACACCCGTCATTGCTGATTTCTCCGACACCTATCTTTTGCCTGTGTGCAGAAACCCTCTTTTCGCCACGCTTCTCGACACTGTCCCGCCGAAGCATATCAACAACAACGTCAGCAACAATAACAGCAATGGTAACGACGAGGAGTCAGCTGTTGCCAGTGCTCTCAGTGCCATCCCCGATGCCGTCTTTACGCCAGCACTGTCAGCACGCGCACTCGCAGGCATGTCCCCGTTTCATCTTGTGAGCGGCGCTGCACTGCGTGCCCTTCTGAAAGAACCCCGCTTCACACAGTTGCCCGACGCTACGCGTGCTCACTTGCTCGGCTCGGTTAATCGTGCTGGCTGCACGCCTCTTGCAAAGCTGCTCCATTCGAACCACTACGAAGAGGCGACTTTCCTCCTCAATGCTATTCTGCACGCCTCCGCTGACAACGTAGACACGGCGAGTCTTCGGCAGTCCCTCATGACCCTCTTCGAACAGCACGCCAAATCCCGTCCGCACTTCTCCGAGCAACTCGCAACACTCGCTTCGCTTAGTGAGGACATCAACGCGTCGCGCATCGTCAAGTACGGCACCGCCGAAATCGAAGAGACCGTCCCCGTCGGTGTCAATCTTTTCGGGTCATCGCCAAGGTCGTCTGGTAGCTTCTTTTCCTCGTCGCCCGTCCACGTTGTTGACGGATTTACTGCCAAGTTCACGTACACTGTGTCGCGACCAGATGGCATTGATAGCTTTGCCTTTGTCATGGCCAACTCCACGCAGCCCGCCATCGCCAACGGCAACCATACCACCGGCAAACGCACAGTTGCTCTGCAGTTTAGCGTCAATCACCGCACCTACAACGATGCCCACTCTCCCTCCGTGAGCCTTTTCCGCTATGACGCTTACGGAGCCAAGGCAGAAATCGACAAAAGTCCGCCGAAAAGCAGTCAGC
Source organism: Ministeria vibrans ATCC 50519 (assembly GCA_943704425.1). Taxonomy (NCBI): domain Eukaryota; class Filasterea; order Ministeriida; family Ministeriidae; genus Ministeria; species Ministeria vibrans. The sequence continues at coordinate 12,540 of CALSCP010002720.1, forward strand.
CAGAGCGTCGAGTGCGCGCCCGAAACAAGAACGAAACATGCGTCACGATCACCTACCAGTCGTTTCCCAACTGGACAAGTGAAAAGAAGAAGAGCGCCCTCAAGTCGCGCTTGTTTCCGACCGCAACTCTTGCCAACAACAAGGCCAAACATGATCGCGACGTTGGCGGTCTGCTCTCCGTCGACATTGACGGTACACACATTGCTGAATTTATCCTCAACCTCGAGAATCTTCTTGACGCCAATTCTTCGGCTGCCTCCGTGGGCTTTACGGGTCGCTCTCGTACCCGCAACGCCGCCGTCAAGATCACCTCATGGACCCTCAGCGAAACCAACGAATCGCGCGCACTCACCACCCTTCGTCATCTTCTCCTTGACTCGCCACATGCCATTAACATGCCTCTCTCGTTGATCCCTTTTGGCGCCCTCATCAAGCCTCTGTCCTTCAAGTCAACTGGAATAGACCTCACGGACGATCCTACCTTTGCCCCCTTGGCAGCGGCTCCTCCGGCTGAGTTGCCTCCAACTCCACCTCTTCAACCAGATTACAGTGGCTCTTGGTCTATTATGCCTGGCACTATTGCTCAGGCGGCATCCGCCTCTGCAACAACAACAACTGCTGCTGCTGCTACCGCAACCACCACCGCCGCAAAGGTGAACGAGATGATCAACGCTGCGCGTGCGCTCCACTCGTCCGCGCCACCCTCTCCGCTCGCCACTGACCCGCCTATTCAACGCTTTCAAGCACGCGTTGCCCTCACTCTTCCCTCTTCCGGTCCCGGTTCGCTTGCGCTCAACGAAGGCGACATCATCAAAGACATCATCAAGACTGACGACGTGACCTGGTCCGGCACTCTCAATGGCGTCCGCGGAGACTTTGAGGCCAACTTTGTGTGTGATGTCGTGCCCGACAATGTTGCCACATCGGTCGCGCGTGACAGTCAATTGAGCTTTCCCTCTAGTTTGCCCAGCATGTCGTCCACGCCGAGACTATTTGCTTCACAGGCTGGTAGTGACATGATGGCATCTCTCTTTGCCGCGTTCAATACGAGTGCCACTAGCATTCCAACAACCAAATCCACAATTCCAACACCCACGACGACGACTATTACAACCGCAACTCAACCCACAACAACAACGACAACTACCACTACCACAACAACTACCACTACTACTGACGAGCCCTCTCTTGCATCTCTGGCGGCCTCCACCGAAATTTACACACTGCTGCTTCGCATGCACACCTGTCTCTATCCGCCTGTGCCGCCTTCGTCGTTCTCTTCACCACCCGACATCTCCAAAAAGGCGTTGCCCTCCCTCTCGATGCGGGACGCATACTCGTGGAGCAGTACTCCCAATCTTGCCGCCTCAACAAACGTCTCGGATCTGTTCCCCACGAGTCTCCTACCGTATGGCGCACTCGAGAAACTCTACACCAAGTACACCAAACAGAGCGACTTTCGCCAACACCCTTTGCTCCCAGTCTACTTGCGCACCATTGGCGTCACACTCGACGATCTCAAGCCCACGACGCTCGTGCCGTTTGCTTTGCTGTTGGGCGACGGATTCGCGTGCCACACTGTCGTGCGTCAAAGTGCTCAAAGGCTCCTCTCGATGCGCATCCTAGACGCACTCGCTGAACACGACCCGTCCGTCCTCGTGACGTGCTCTGACAACGACACTACTTTGTCGTCGTCGTCATCGTCGTCGTCGTCGCCATTCACCCTTGCACTCGCCTCAGGTGTTGTGGATCTTGCAGTACACATGGTCAACGCGACCGACGGCAAGATTCCCCTTGTGGACTTTTTCAAGACTCTCACCCCCGCCACCCAGACCGCCGAGAGTCCTCTCCACCTACTGTTGCGTCAGCCATCGAGTCCCGAGCGTTTGCAGCTTTTTGAGTATGGCTGTCGCGCCGTCAAGGAGTCGTCTGACCCCTCGTTGCTGCTCGAACGTGACTCGCTGGGCCAGACACTCCTCTCAAAGTGTTTCCAGGAGAACAGTTACGACGTTGCACTGGGTCTGATCAATTTTGCACAGACATTCATTGCCGAGGACACCTCTGACTCGCTCAGCTGGGCACAACTCTTGGATCTTGACACAGCCACGGAAGACAACCAACTGACTGCCGAGTCAGCCAAAGAATCTGACACACGCAATCCCGACACTGACCCTGAACTTCTTCACCGTGTGACGTCGCCAACCACGTCAGCCGCAGCCGCATCCCAGCCGCATCCCCCGCCGTCTGTGCGTGTCGACCGTATTCCTATTATGCATCGCATTGTGTCCCAAACGGCCAACCCACTTGCCACTGCGCTCCTTCATAGCCGTGACATGAACGAGGGAGCCCAGTCCCTGATGTTGCTCAACTACTGTTCGTTTCCGGCGACCAAGCGCCAGTACACGCGCCAACGGTACTACGTGTGTGCCGACTGTATGCCCAACTACCGTCGACAGTCGCGCAAAATTGCCGCCTGTGAAGCGTGCGTGTCGACGTGCCATCGTGGCCATCGCATCACCCGCGAGTACTTTGGTCTCTTCTTCTGCGACTGTGGCGCCGGTGAAATGCCAAAGCCGTGCACATGCATGCCGACGGAGACCACGCGTGCTCAAGCGCCCAGCGAGGCAAACGCCAAGGCATCCGACCACCAACTCGATTCCAAAGTATCCTTGGGCGCCACTCTGCTGCGCATTGCCCTGAAGGAACGGTTTATTGAGGCACTGCTGACATCGCTCGACCCCAACGGTCTCACGCCCTTCTTCTCTGCCTGCGTCACCGGCCAGTTTACCCTCGCCCTCACCATCCTCGGCCTAGTGCAAGATCTGGGCAAGGATCGCACCGAAAACACGCTTTTGGAGCGAGCTGTGTGTCGAGTGGACGCGCGCGGCAACACCCCTCTGCACGCTCTGGCGGCCATGTCGGTGCACTTGCCTCGCTCGCTTGAGCTCAAGGAGCTGCTGGACGCTCTTGCCGATGCGACCGGCATGTGTGCGCGCACCAACCTCAGCGACGAGACACCCTTGCAACTGTTTGCGAGTGGTCGCTCTGCTGGACTGGCAGAAACGCAAAAGGGAAACACACGCAACAACACACAGTCGGACGACGAAGAGGACGAGTACTACACCGACTCGGAAGACTACGACGAAGAGGACGACGACTACTACGACGAAGAGGACGACGAAGAGGAGGAAGACGATGACGATGAAGATGACGATGAGGTGTACGATGACGATGAGGAGGAGATTGTGTCGAATACGGACGATGAGTTTGACTTTGAAGGCGAAGAAGAAGAAGAAGATGATGACGATGAGGAGGAGGAGGAGGAAGAGGAGGAGGAGGAAGGGATTACGGTGGACGATGCGTTTGTGGAGGGCGCTTCTGGATTCGATAGCGATGATGAGGATGAGGGTGAGACTCGACTTGATGATTTTGATACGGAGGATGCGTGGGAGACTGCGGATGATGATGAAGATGAAGAGGAGAACAACTACAATTATGAGAGTGGTAATTATGATAGTGACAGGGACGCAACGGAGACGGATGATGAGGAGGAGCAGGGCAAGGAAGTTCCTGTAGAGTTGGTGTGGGCTTGTTTGCTGTCGTGGCCGTCGCTGCAGCGCTCGATTGTTGATCTGGCAGACAAGAGCAACAGCAAGACGGAGACGGCAGCGCGTCTGGATCATATGGTGAACATTCTCATGACATTGCCCGAGACATCATTCTACGCCACGGTGATTCGTCTGCTTGCGGAGCGCATTGCGGTGGAGGAGACCGGTGCGATTGCCGATTATGGTGGTTGGCCAGCGGAGCGTGTGGCGCGACGCTTTGTGCGCTCCTCGGTGCGTGTGCTTGTATTGCGTGTGCTTGAGCCGCGTGAGCCCAAGAGTGGCGAACGATTGGCCGGCGATGCGGCAGCCATCAAAGCGTGTCTGGCAGCGAGTCGTGCGCTGTTTGAGACATTCCCGGTGGTGGCAGCAGAAGAGTTGGCGGAGACAGCGCGAGCACTTGTGACGCCTGTGGTGATGGGTGTGGTAGTGGGACGCAAGGCTACCTCAGGCGACCACCTCGATGCACTCTCGGCGCGTCGCTTTGTGTATCACAACAACGCATCCGACGACCGCTTGACAGCGGCGCGCACACTCACTGCAACCGAGGCCGAGGACCCTGACTCGGACATGACAGCGTGGGTGCACGCGCGCGAGAATGTTTCGTCGCACTCGACGCAGATGGCACTGGCGCGTCTCTACTCGCGCATTGTTAAGCTTCTCACTGACATTGCCTGTGGCACACCACTCGGTGAAGTATTTTCCGAGTCAATCAATGGCGGTACAGCAACTTCGCTTGTGTCGGATCTGCAGGACGACGCGAGTACTTTGGATGCGACCAACACCAACGAAGAAGATGGCGAGTGTCGCGGTGGACAGCCGCAGCAGCAGCAGCGAAAAGGACGAGGGATGAAGGCCAATGTGAACATGCGACTAGTCGAAACGTTGCAGAGTGTTGTAGATGAGGTGTGGTCGTGGCTTGTGAGCAGCATGGACGTCCTTGAGGCGGGCATTGAGACAGGCTGTTCGCTTGAGATGCCCACTTCAACGTCGAGCCTCTCGAGTTACGCCCTCTATCTTATGCGAGCACACAGCAATGAACATGGACGTGTGCTGCCCCCGCTCAATGTGCGTCAGATGGGCCATGTTGCACTGATTCTTGACCCGATTCTTTACTTTTTGCGTCACCGTCCCTTCCTCTACTGGACCGCTGCGCGCAGTTCGTCTCTCTCCTGTAGCACTGCCGCTGTGCCTCCCCCCACACCACCAACAACAACAACAACACCAAGTGTCAGTGCCAAGGGCAAGGGACCTGCTACGGGTAATGGCGCGGCTGTGGTCGCCCAGCGACGTGTGGTGCCGCGTCGTGGCGCCGGTAACTTCTTCAAGAAGAGCGCCTCTATTGCACCCTATGTGGCCACCAAGTCGGACACGTACGTGTGGGAGTCGCCTTTGTCGCGCGCACTTCCTCTTGCCGTTAATCCGACGCTCCTGGGGATGCGACGACTGCGACGTGATAGCGACAATGACTCCGCGAATGTATCGACCCCAGATGGCAGCTCGTCGGCACGTTCGTCCGCCCTGCTGTCGTCCCTGTCGCGGCGGCGACGTCGCCAGAGCCGTTCGTCTGCATCGTTGCGTGGACGCCACTTGTCGTATGGAGATGACGACGACGAAGACGAAGGCGAAGGAGACGACGATGAAGTGGAAACAAGTGAGGTGAGTATGACGGAATACGATGAAGAAGAAGAGGAGGAGGAGGAGGAGGAGGAGCGCAGCAGTGGACTGTTGTGCGATGGGTCGTGGACTCCGGAGAGACTGATGGAGCGATGGGGATTGTCTGGACGAGTGCTTGCGCGCAACTTTTTTGCGGAACTGTCGGGTGAGAAGGACTCGTTTGCGATTCAAATGGCAGACTTTGCGGTGAAGGCGAAAGGTTTCCGACGGGACATGTCGGACTTGCTGGACGGATCGTCTGCGGGTAATTGGTCCATACGGGTGAAGCGGTCATCGCTGGCGGCCACGACCTTCCGACAGCTGGCCAAGAAGCGCAAGTCATACCGTGCCGGCTATGTGAGTGTGAGTTTTGTGCGTGAGCAAGGGATTGGGGCAGGAGTGGATCGTGGGTGGTTCTCGGCGTTTGCCGAGGCGCTTGTCGCTGCCTCGACGGCTAAGACCGAGCCAGTGACACTGCCAATGGAGAAGAGTGATGGAACTACAAGTGAGGAGAAGACGGGTGGAACAACGAGCGAGGAGAAGACGAAGAAGACGGAGGAGAGTGGCGACGATGGAGATGCGATGTTGTTGAAGGAGAAGAAGCTTGAGCGGGAGAGGGAGTTGGAGGAGACATTTGCACTGTTTCACGAGCCGGGACAACCGGGATTTTTTGCGCCGCGACAGCATCCGCACTTGCTTGAGCCGGCGGGGTCGCACAAGCGGCGGTTGATTGTGCAGCGCTATCGGTGTGTTGGGCGATTTATTGCTCTTGCGTTTGCGTCCGAGTGTGTCATCCCAATGTCCTTCTCGCGCCACGTGCTCAAGTATGTGCTGGGGCGTCCGCTGTACGCACACGACTTTGCGTTCTACAGTGCATCCAAGTATGAGACGCTGCGCAAGTTGCTTGTGATGGACGGGAGTGAGCTTGAGGCGTGTGGGCTCACCTTTGAGATTCCGCTGTCGGCAGGTGAGGGAGGTGGTACACACGTGTTGTGTGCAGGCGGGAGTGAGCGGGACGTCACGCGCGACAATGTGATGGAGTATGTGAAGCTGCACGCGCGCTACTGCATGCTGGAGAGTGTCAAGGGCGCACTCGATGCGATGCGCACGGGCTTCCAAGAGGTGCTCCCCATCGCCCCCTTCCGTCTTCTCACTCCCGAGGAGATACATTTGCTACTCAATGGCCGAGGCGCTGACCTTGACGTTGACTCGCTGCGCGCTCACTGCCGCATTACCAGCTCGGCTGGTGCGCGTGTCGCACTCCCCGAGGTGGAGACGTGGTTCTGGAACATCATGAAGGAGCTCACGAGCGAACAGCGCTCGCAATTTCTCTACTTTGCGACGGGTGGTGCACGCCTCGCTGCCGACAACACCGAGCAAACGACCATCCAGCTGGCCTTTCAGACCTGCCCAAACCACACCTGTGCCTTCCGCAAGTGCACTCACTTGATTTCCGCTGCCGCTTGTTTTATGAGAGTAAGAAATCGGATGTTTTGGAGGTGAAGAAGAGAAAACGATTCATTTGTGTTTGTTTGTTGTAGGTGAACATTCCGTTGTATGAGAGCCAGCAGGTGTTCAAGGAGAAGATGTTGCTTGCTATTACGAATTGTGTATCATATCAGCTGTGTTAGAGAGAGAATCTGTCATATTGAATCCTAAATATTTGATAATGAATAAATTGAAATTGAAATTCTGAAATCTGAACACATTATTTCTGTAATTTCAACATCAGTTGTTGTAAGGTACATATTGTCATACTTCTTAGATCGGCGACAGGCCGTAGCGTAGTGATGCTAATTGTTTTTCTTTTGTTTTGTTGTTTTTTGTAGAATTTTACTCCGAACTGCACTCTCTGCTCCGTTTGCGCCCACTGCCACCGACCACCGACACGCCCAGGTACGCATGTTTGTATTGTGCGTTGTGCCAGTGTGTGTCTGTGCGTCCTGAG
>CALSCP010002727.1:0-13100 GCA_943704425.1 Ministeria vibrans ATCC 50519
GAGGCGGCGGGGGCGGCGAGGGGCGGGGGCGCAGTGTGGTCGGTGAAACGATATTCGATGGGTGGCGGGTTTGTCGGCGGCTGCGGCACGGGTGCGGCGACGGCATCGTCGTAGCGATGGTGCGGACGCACGCTGGGGAATCTGGCGTGATCCTGACCAAAGCGATACTCTTGTTGAGTCGGCTCGTTGATGAAATTGGGATTCCGACGTCGCCCTTTGCGCGCCCTTTTCAACGGAGGGAGCGACGGCGCTCTCTCAGGAGGGGCGGCAGCGGCAGCAGCAGTGGCGCTGGCCAGCGAGAGGATCTCGGAGGGAAGGAGCTCGCCTTCCTCCATGCGAAGAAAAAGAAGTAGTGAGAACTGATCACTTTTGCTTTCTCATTGGTGGTGATTCACACACAGATTTAGTGCAGGTGTCAGCTACTGACAGCCCCGGGTCTCAGGCCACCGTCAGGTGATTCAGGTCATAATGTCAATTAGATTACAGGCGAGGTGCGGTATATGATAGAATCGTTGCTGATTTATAAAGTAGTTCTAACTCAAGACTCAAGTTATCATGAATAATTCATTATTCAATTATAATATTTTTTTGTGTATATATTCGATGAGTTCTGCCGCAGAAGAGATTGTCCAGATAGTAGACGAGAACAACGTCGAGACGGAGGCGGTGGTGCGGTCGAGAATGCGCCGTGAGAACCTGCTGCATCGCTCCACCTTTATGTTTGTGTTTTTGGGCTCTGAGGACGAGCAGAAGCTGATTGTGCAGAAGCGCACGCTGACCAAGGATTGCTCACCAGGTGCCTTTGACGTGTGCACGGGTGGAACAGTGCAAGCGGGCGAGCCGTACGATTTGGTAGGGAGAGGCGCTGTGTGTGATGTGTGTGATGTGATGTGACTTGCTTGACCCAACGCCTCTCCTCGACGTCCGTTGCGCGCAGAATGCCAAACGAGAGCTTGAAGAAGAGCTTGGAATTCCCAGGGACCGGGTGACGTGGCGACATTTGTTTGACGAAAAATTTGAGAGCGAACGAACGAGAGTGTGGGGGCGAGTGTACGCTTGTGAGTATGGCGGACGGCTCGACGAGCTGGTGCTGCAGCCGGAGGAGGTTGACTCGGTGTCTGTGATGACAGTCAGCGACGCTCTGGAGCGCGCTGCGACGGGCAAAGAGGATTTCTCGCCAGACTCAGTCGCAATGCTCAAGCGCTATGTACGCGAGCGGAAGTGAGAAGGAAGCGGGCCACATTCGCGTCACTGCGCGGAAGACATCTCGTATAGCGTATACATAATACATCTGGCTCTGTTTCACGTGTACTCCTCAACAAACGAAGCAAATAGTTATAATTGAAGCCTCTCCTTCACACTCATTGATGTTATTAAAAGTGTATTACAAAAAGTACAAAAATCCAGTGCGATGTGGGGGCCGTTTCTCGAGTGTCGGTGTGTGTGTGTGTGTGTGTGTGTGCATGTCAATCTGTCAATGAGGCAGAAGGTGTGTGGAAGACACAGTGGGGGGTTGGATCATAGGAGAAATCTTGCAATGGCGGGAACAGTCGTGAGAGTGATTGCCACTGCACAAAGACAAGAAAGGAAAGAACGAATGCGTATGATAAAAAAATGTCATTCTGGATGCACGGGTGGTGTACCTCGTATGGGCCCTGTGAGTGTAGTTAGAACGTAGGCGGCGGCAAGGGATCCGCCCTGATGGACTTTTTCCATGGTCGATGGACTGGCGCCGAGACGGTGTCCCAGCGACACCAGGTCGACGTTGGACTCAAGCGCTTGGTAGAAGCCGCCGAGGGTTGCGGTCCACACCATGCCGTGCCAGACGACGGCGATGGGACCATATTTTTTGATGAGTGTCTGAACAAAGAAAAGGTCTGCGTGTCTTATTCTCTTCACTTTCATTGCCTCATCTACACATCGCTTACCATGTATCGCGAGTGAGAGTCACTCAAAGTACCCAAACCACGTCCGCGTGGCAGCTGGGCCGAGGCAAGGCGGCCCAGAGAGCGAGGAGACGCAATGAGAAGTCGAGTGATCATGAAAGTGCAAACACGTTTCCGACGTCGGCGCCACTCAGCGGGTTAGGAGAAGGGGTAAATGGCAATGCGTGGGCAGTGAGTAATGAGCAATGGAGCAATGAATAATGAGAAAAGTCAAAAGAAAGAAAAAAGTGCTCTCGTGTTAAAAGATCTTTCAGGCAGTGACTCAGTCTCTCTGGCAAAGATGACAGTTTAATGTTGATAGCCGATAGGTGAGTGGGATTCAAAGCATTGGCGTGAATCGCGTCCGAGAACTTCCATTTCTAAGACATTGTCATATTTTGTGTTTAAATGTGTTACAACATTGTTATGTCAAGCGCGCATTCCGGGCTGTTCCGCGCTCCAGCGGCCACCACTGCATACTGCGTCGTGCGTGGGGCAAGTCCCAGTCGAGAAGGGCGGTGTTTCTCTTTCAGCCGGGCCAATGATTATTTCTTCCCTCGAAACACCCTTTGAAACAGTTCCATCGGCGAGGCATTTGCTTCGACATTGACATAAGGGTGGGGGCGATGGCCACGGAGGTCGTCGATAACGCGCAAAATGGCATCGCGCGACAGGGTAGCGGTGCGACGGCGTTCGATGTCGACGGCGCGACTGAATGCGGGGATGGCACGCGCCGCTCGCTTCATCGTGTGATCCGGATACGTGCAGACGTGCAGACTACAGGCGATAGACTGGTGTAGAGTGGATAATAATTTAAATTTTAATAATTTTTATTAGTTATTATTATTTGAACATTAAATTAATAATAATAATAATTATTATTATTTAATTTTGTTTTGACTCAGCGCTGATCTCAATACGACCCATACGGCACTCATTTTGCTGGCGTCCTCTCTTATGACTGCCGCAGATCATCATGCGGCAGACGAAACTGCGTTGGAAGTAACGTGGTGTTCGTTTCGGGTTCGTCTGCAACTCGCTCACCTTTCGTCCCTTTTGCGTTAGTTTCTCTCGAGAGCAGCCGCATCCGACGCGCGCTTGTGCTTCCCGGATGTTCCACCCTTGGACGAAGTGTTTCCCGAAGGTCTTCCACCTGGAAGGTATGGGATTGTGGTTGTGTTTTGCAATGCAGCACAGACCCCTTGACAACCGTGACCATCCTCAGGTTTGTCGACTTGGCGGGCACGCCGGGATCCGGCAAGACCGAAGTGATGCTCGCCATACTTGCTTCGTGCATCCTTCCCGCTCACTGCGGCCAAATGGCGCTTGGTGGACTCGGACTCAATGGGGTGCTTCTGGACTGCGATGCGTCCTTCTCGGCCCTCCGCATGCACGCCATCATCCGCGGCCGGATCGACCAAGCAGTGCGCGCCTCACAGATGCAGTCGACCAACTGTAGCACCGAAGCAGCAAGTGTTTTTGTCTCACTGGAAGTATGATACGTTCGAGATGTACTATTAATGATTATATTATTTGTTTCTTCCAGGATGTGAGTAGTACCATCAGCGAGTCGATGGAGCGTCTGCGTGTGGCGCGATGCAATTCATCAAGCGAATTGCTCATCACCTTACACGCACTTAAACAGCAGCACAACGAGCGGGACGTTCCGCCCGTCATTGCCATTGACTCCCCGCTGACCTTCATTCATGTGGACCGTACAGTTGCAAGCGTAACCGACTCAATGACGTTTGAGACACGTCAACAACGCCTCTTCTTGCGGGTGTTGCGTGCCCTTCCCGCCTCGCTTGTGCTCACCACTCGCTCTGAACCAGATGTGTCGCGCGATCGCAGTTCTGTCGCATGGAAACAGCTTTTCACGGATCGATTCTACGTAAGAAAAGCTGTGTTATTATTGTGTGGGAAGCGTGTCTGATTCAGTGTGAATGACTACGTTTGAGTACATTGTGATTTGTTTGGGAAGCGAGTGTGATTCAGTGTGAGTGTGTACGTTTGAGTACACTGTGATTTGTTTGGGAAGCGAGTGTGATTCAGTGTGAGTGTGTACGTTTGAGTCCACTGTGATTTGTTTGGGAAGCGAGTGTGATTCAGTGTGAGTGTGTACGTTTGAGTACACTGTGATTTGTTGGGAAGCGTGTGTGATTCATTGTGAATGACTACGTGAGTGTGTACGTTTGAGTACACTGTGATTTGTTGGGAAGCGTGTGTGATTCATTGTGAATGACTACGTGAGTGTGTACGTTTGAGTACACTGTGATTTGTTTGGGAAGCGTGTGTGATTCAGTGTGAATGACTACGTTTGAGTACACTGTGATTTGTTTGGGAAGCGAGTGTGATTCATTGTGAATGAGTGTGTTTGAGTACATTGCCAGTGTGATGAAGCGATTAAGTATGTTCAAGCACACTGTGATTTTGTGTGTGTGTGCGTCGATGAGCGTGTATTTATGAAGTGATTCTACTTTGAGCAGATGACACAGCTCGAGGGGAGTCTGTACAGTGCGATTCGTTACTGTACCGGTTCAGTTGCCTGTACCTTTTCCGTGGCGGATGATGGTCTTCGATGGGCATAAATATTTTTATTCTTATTGTAGTATTTTTATTGTATGATAGTATAACCTGTATATTGAGTAAAAAAGAAGGAAGCACCCCCATAAAACGCAAAGTCTTTTTTTTACTCTTTGTTCTTTCTGTCCACGTTACTAATTATTATTCGTCTTCTTGAAGCTTTGTTGAAAAATACTTTGATTGTGTACATTTTCTGTCTCTCTCTCTCTCAACCTCCTTCGCATCCGCGCGAGCTTGAAATCGCTCTCCTCTTGCTCTGAAATCTGTATAGACTATAATCTGTTATCTAACTCTTCTTAATCCTTATAGGACGTTGCTTGTTCTTTCTGCAATAGCGCGCGCGCAATTGCTGGCACAGTGGCGAGTGTAAAGCCCACTGCAAAAATAAAACAAAAACAACAACCCAGTGTCAACAGTCAAACAGTCATGCAAGTGGGAAATAAATGTAAATAGTACCTCTCAGTGGTACTATCACAGTTGTAATAAGGTAGGCGCCCACTGCACTGCCCGCCTGCTCGATTTTGTGAACGGTTGACGAAGGTAGTATTGTCGCGAGTGAGTTGACGTCGACGTTGTGCTCGAGCGCCATGTAACAAGCGCCAAGTGTCGCCACCCATACACCTCCATGCCATGCCATGGCGAGCGAGCCGTATTTCTGCAGAATAACGGGGGTCTGGCCCAAAAAGGATGGCAGTGACGCCAAAGTTTGCCATGTCGCCAAACCCGGCGACTGCGCCACAAAAGCTGGCACGACGCCTGGTGCTAGACTGGCTGTGGATCTTTTGTGTGTCATAAGCGCAACGGGAGCCCGACAGGCTTTGAGGGAAAGCGCGGCCGTGGTGCGAAGGTGAAACATTGAACTCCAAGTCAATTTGTTGTGAAACAAGTCTCAGGTAGACGTCGAGCGGGGAGCAAACTGTTCAAAGCCAAAAGGAAAGAATACGTCAGTGGGCAATGTCAGGCGAATAAAAAAGAGTTAAATATATTAAGTTTTAATAATGAATAGTTCTCTCTCTCTCTCTCTCTCTTTTATCACTTTGTCTCTCTCTCTCTCCCTCTCTCTCTTTATCACTTTGATTCTCTCATACATGTAAATATACACATTAAAAAAAGCAAACGATGCAAAATAAAGGTCCAGGATCACTTGCAGGGTTCTCGAGCAGATTTTAGCACGGAGGCGGGCGCTGATGTGGCCAGCGCGGTGTAGCCGTTGGAGGAGGACTGAATACGACCAGTACGGGCGGTGGTCGGGGGCGAGGCGAGCGGCGACGAGTGGTGCGGTAAGGAGCGTGGCACTAGCGGAGAGGTGTTGGAGCTGCCGCGCGAGCTCTCGGGTGAGGTGGGCGCCGAACAGGGTCTGATGTTGGCGGTGGGCGAGCTGGAGGTGCTGCCGCCTGACGACGATGAAGCCGCTGCTGCTGCTGCTGCTGCTGCCGCCGCCAACTGACCTTGCTTGAGCTTCTGTTCGCGGAGAGTGGCGAGTGCCGCCGCGAGTTCGGGACGCAACTTGACGCCAGTGCTGCCAGTCGAGTCGCTGCGTTGTCTCTGCCGCGTCACCGCGCGCTCTGACGTGAGTAATACGCGTTTGTGCACGGGGGTGAATGTCTTGGGTTCGCTCGTGGGGCTTGTGGCGCCACTGGCGGTGGGCGAGCGCCACGCAGGAATTTTGACTTGTCGTGGAGGACCGCTCTTGTCCTTTTCCTCCTTCTCCTCCTCCTCCTCGGCCGCCTCGTTGATGGCGCGCAATGTGGGAACGTCCGGCATGCTGGAAGAAGAGTGCGTTGTCTTGAGAGACTCACCAGCGCTTTTCAGCGATGATGACCTCACACTGTTTGCATTTCGCTTTTCACCGCTCTCCTCCTCCTCTTCGTCCTCCTCGGACAGCACCATGGGGCGTTTGTTGCTGACGGCGCTCTCGGTCATGCGTCGGGGGCGGCCGAGGGGCCGTTTAGCAGTGCGCTTAGGAAGTTCCAAATCGTCGTCAGCTCGATAACGGCGAGAGAGACAGAGGCCTCGCTTGACGACGGCTGTCGGAGACACGACGGGGGAGATGTCAGCGCTGCGGGAGTAGTAGAGCTGGTGGGGGTGCGGGTGGTGCGGCGATGCGGCGAGCAGGGGCGGAGCACGGCCAAGCACAACGACGGCAGGTGCCGGACACCTTTCGTCATCGACAGCGGTCGGTGGCGCCTCTGCGGCCCCCTCGCCCGTCTCGTCGTCATCCTCCGGCACCAGCGCACTTTCATACGAGCGGCTAGCTCGGCGACCCAGCGCCCGTCCGTGGCTACAGACAGCCTTAGGCGGACTAGACATATTAATTTCGGAAGACCACAAAAAAAGTTAAAAATATTCTGTTATTTTGATTTTTTGGGGAGTTTTTTGATTGTTCTTTTCAAAGCTCCGAATGGAACATGAGTGGAAATATGGAATTTGAGAAGTGAGGGCTCAGGGCTGTGAGGTATTAGGGACAGGTTACAGGTATACATCTTGTATACGCATTATACCAATATAATTATAGTCGTATATTTTGTTTGTTGGTTTGGTTTATTCAACGATTGAAGAAGCGAAGGGCAGCAAAAGCAACGGCGGCAAGAGATCCGATGGCCACAAGGGAGACAGAGCCATCAACAAGATGATCTTGAACACGACGACGGCGGATGACAGTCGCAAAGGGGATTCTAGAGTTAGGGTTAGGGTTAGGGTTCGGCTCCGATTTCGCGTTTGGGGTGTACCTGGAGAAGGTGACCATGCTGTAGAGAGGGATAAATGTGTCGGGCATCAGTCGATTGAGTGCAAGATCAAGTCGTTTGCGGAATCGGAAGTAGAGTGAGTTGACGGACGAGCGCATTTCAATGTAATTGTACAGCGCCAAATCGCAAATAGCCTAAAAAATAAAAGTGAGCACAAGCAAAACAAAGAGCAAAGCACAAAAAGAAAGAGGAGGAGGTGGAGAAAGAAAGAACAATGGAGATAAAAACCAAAGTGATGGAGAGAGAAACAAAAATAAAGAGAGAGAGAGAGAGAGAGAGAGAGAGAGAGAGAGAGAGAGAGAGAGAGAGAGAGAGAGAGAGAGAGAAGAAAGAAACAAAGTGATAGAGAGAGGAGAAAGAAACAAAGTGATAGAGAGAGAGAGAAAGAAACAAAGTGATAGAGAGAGAGGAAAAAGAAACAAAGTGATAGAGAGAGAGAGAAAGAAACAAAGTGATAGAGAGAGAGGAGAAAGAAACAAAGTGATAGAGAGAGAGAGAAAGATACAAAGTGATAGAGAGACAGACCTTTGCATCGTCATTGCGTTCGCGGGTGTAAGTCTCAAGAGTGTGAGAGTCAAGGGTGCCTGTGCGGTGGATGATTTCGCGCAGGATAAGTGCGTCTTCAAAGCCAGTGTTCATCCCTTGGCCGTAAAAGGGCACCATTGCATGAGCGGCATCGCCAAGCAGCGCCACGCGCGACCCAACGTGGTACGGCGTGCACTGATACAAAAAAAGAAAAAAAAAAGAAAAAAAAAAGAAAAAAAAAAGAAAGAGGGAGAGTGATTAAAACTAATACGAGTGGAAATTACAGTCTCACTTTCATGTTCGTTACCTTCACTGTCATTAGCGGACCAACCGGATTTGAACGAAACTGCTGAATCAAATCGTCTCGACCAATCAGCGCAATCGAGTCTTCAAAGTATTGCTCAAAAAACGAAATAATCTAAAGCAACAAAGGGTTCTTTCGTTTCTTTCCTCATTTGTAGCAAACAAACCTGTTCGTCCGAATCCAGCAGATCAAACTTCTCAAATGGCATAAAAAGAGTCACGGTAAACGACCCGTCCTAACCACGTACAAACAATAGCAACAATAAAAATGCAATACGAGTGAGACAGACAGAGAGAGATAGAGAGAGACTAGACTCTCTTGATTTGTTTTTAAACCTGGTTGGGCAGTGCGATCATCATAAACTCCTCCCTGGGCCAAATGTGCAGATGTTCGTGCGACATTTGAAACTGTCCATTGATTCCATCTTTTGGATAAATCGCCAATTCCTAAACAGCATTATAAAAAAAACGACGAGATTTGAGTGTGTGGCTGAAACGAAAACTCGAATTTACTTTGTAACCATGTTCAATGTAGTGCTGTGAGTAGTCCATGCGAGTCGCGCGCATCATCTGACGACGTACAATCGAGTGTGCGCCGTCACATCCAATCACAAGATCACTTTTCACTTTCCCTTGACTGAAATCATCGTTTTCGCATGTTGGTCAACACTTTCCCCTTTTGACTTGTGCCGTTCTCTGGATCTTACTCTTGAAACGTGAGTTCGCCCGTGTCACAGTTGAGCTGCGTCAGTCGATGGTCAAAGTGCAGTTTTACGCGTGCATACTGTTCCGCACACGACAGCAAATGCTCATTGAGCTTTCGTCGATCAACCGATAGAATGACCTGACGGGGCACACAACCACATTCAAAGGTACCTCTCCGCCATTTTCATCTCCTACCTGACCCTTTTGACCGTACGGAATTGCAGTGAGCGATCCATCTCGTCCGTGAATCAGGCGGCCTTGCATAGGCAGTCCGCTTTCGATCACCTTAACGTACAAAGTGAATAGGACAATTTTGCTTTGAGAATAATGGTGATTGTGTGTGCGACTGCGACACCCTCCACTCACGCCCAAACGCCCATTGCTCGTGCGTGCGAGTCGCTTCTTACCGAGCTTTCAACACCTGCCGCTTTGAGCGCTTCAATGCCGCGCACGGAGAGCGCCAAATTGATACTCTTTCCACTGTAGTGCGCTTGCTGGCGAATGTCTACGAGAAACGCGATGCGTCATCGCTCACGCACCCTCGCGCAGACGCCCATGCGGAGCGTACCTGACCGCAGCTCATACACGTCGACGTCACACCCGAGTTGTGCAAAGTTGATAGCATTCAAAGCGCCAACCTAGGAGGAGAACGCGAGAGAGGGAGCGAGCGAAAGTACGTGTGTGTAAGAGCGAGCATGACAGAACCCATGTCTTGCAAATGCTCACCAGTCCACCGCCGACCACAGCAACGCGCGTTCCTTCCATCGACATGATGAAGTCGTGTTCAAGAGATGGAGAGAGTGAAAAAAATAAATAATTATTATGTATTATTACAGTATTATGTACGATTAAAATTAACTCCGTCCTAGTACTTCTCGTACTTATTAGATGAAACTCTTTTTGTGCATTCGCCATCAGGAGTCGTTTGTGAAATACCGTCAGTACTCATTACCGTCTGTACCGTCAGCAGTCAACAGTTGACGCACGGTGGACGAAGATTTTTTTGTCCGTTGAATATTGGATTTCCATGACAACCGACATTGACGACGCCCTCGCCGCCACGGCTCTGCTCAGCAGCTGTGCTCGTCGTACCAGTACCCTGTGCGCTGTGGAGACGCCCCTGAGTGCTCTAGGTGTGCCCGGTTGCGTTGGCTTTCCGTGGGGCCGACGCAAATTGACTTTTCGTTTCCACGCCGATTTTGCCTTCCCTCAGCTTGATGGGGAGCGTGCGCGTGATGCAGTACGCGCTGCCTTTGCAACATGGGAAGCAGCTGACATTGCCGACATATCGTTTGTCGAAGAGGTGGACAGCGGCACGAGCGTTAGGCCCGCGGATATTTTGGTTGAGACGGTCGCCCTCGCAACGCCGGACGCACCCATCGCTGTTGCAGACTTCCCGTTGCCGCACGCCATGACCACGGCATCGTTGCCTTTGCCATTGCACTTCAATGTCAACCAGAAAACGTTTACGTGGTCCATTGATCGGCAGGAGGAGCACACAGTGCAAGGCGGCACTAGGGAGGGAACGTTCGACTTGGAGTCGGTTGCTCTGCACATGATTGGTCATCTCCTGGGCCTAGGGCATCTGGTTCACAACGAAGCGTACGGCAGTCCGCAAGGTACTGACGACAACACTTATACTGCTGTTATGGCTTCGACCCTTGAGGCTGACAAGATGAAGCGTGAGCTACGCGAAATGGATCGCGACTCGCTCGGTCGAGTGTACAGCGGACGACGGACGCACACCGTCGAGTATGCGCTCATGACTACGGTGATTGATCGGACCACGCCAGATGTGTCGTCGAGCCGCGAAAACCTGTCGACTGTGGCTGCCGACAGCGGACAACGCTCAGCGTGGCTCGGCTGCCACGTTCCTGCTCCGCGCTCGGGGTTCCCTCGTGGATGGGCGCGCACCTCGCTCACCTATGCCATCCAGGGTGCCTTTCCCGAAAGCGCACTCGCCCATGGCACCACAGTTGACACAGCAATGGTTGCCTTACGCACTGCGTTTGCCACGTGGGCTCGCGAGATCACACTCAGTGAGGTGGACCCGTCCGATGTGCGTGTGAACCTGCTCGTGTCGTTTGGTGCGCCAGACGAGTCCATCAGCACGAGCGATGGCGCTCTTCACGGCGTCGGCTATAGCGACTACCCGCCGCCAAACGGACTGTACGCACGCAGCTCGCCTCTGCCTGTCACTCTCTCCACACACGATGTGCTCTGGTCCGCCGTCAGTCCCACTCCTGCCCAATCTTTGCCTCTCCCGCCTATCTACGACATTATCACCGTTCTCCTGCACCTCATTGGTCACGCCCTCGGTCTCACGCACACCTCTCACACTCTTCCGGCCGTTATGTCCACTCTCACCCCGTCCGTCTCCCTTCACAGTCTCACTCCCTCTGACCTCACTCAACTGCACACACTTTACCCATCACTCACCAGCGTTAACGCTCCCAAATTAAACCCAGCACCCCCGCACCTCATCAAAACCCCCAATAAAGTGCATCCCACTTTCACAAGCACTCTGCACATGAGGCCCTTCCACTGCAGCACCATCCCCAACCCGTCCCTGGCAACTCTCCCTGTGCCCCTCCTACGCATCCTCGCCCCCACTCCCTGGCCCAACCCCGGCTCTCTTCGTTATGCCTTCCGCTCCCGCCTCTGGCCCTCTGGTCTTGCCTCGCACACTTCTTCCGACGACGCCCTTGCCGCTGTCCGATCCGCCTTTGACACGTGGAAGAATACCAATGTGGGCCTTGACTTTCATGAGGTTCACACACAACAGACTCTACCATCAATGCCTAAAAGTATGCTTAAGCTCCGTTCATGTTTGTTTAGGTGACATATGTCGAAGGACGTCCAAAGAACTATGAAATTGAGATTGATTTCCGGCCGGCAAACGACCCGGACAGTTCAATGGTGGGCAATACAGTCGCACACGCCGGTAAAAATAATTATAATAATAGAAGAAGAAGACATTTCCAATTTATTATCAATCACAAACGAAAAGCGAAAACACAAACAAAATAATAATAATAATTATTATTATTATATTGTTAACAATTCTATATTAATAATTACGATGTTTGTTTTGGTTAGATTTTCCACCCCCGCACAGTATTATTACACAATGGCCACCACTGCCACTGCACTTTGATATTGAGGAGAATGTGTGGGGGATAGTGCGGCAGAGGGGAGGCGGAGGGTACTTTGGTAAGAGAGACCATTAAGCTCCGGTGCTGACGAGTGCAAACTGTTGCGTAGACATTGAGACTGTCGCTTTGCACGAGATTGGACACACTTTGGGCCTTCTGCATTCGCGCGAGACTGACAGTGTTATGGCCCCAACGGTTTCTCGTGGACAGACCAAACGCGCTTTGCATTTAGACGATCTCATACAGTTGCGCGCACTGTACGTCAAAAATGCCGAAGAATGGAAAAACGGTTTAGAAAACGTATCACACGGCAAATTAGGCTGTTACTGTACCGTCCTATAACCTTGAGCAGCTACTGCACCTTCTATTTATCTTATTGAGTAAACTGTGTGTGTGTGTGTGATTCGTATTTCCTAAGGCGGTCTGGGCTGTGGCTTCTCGAATCGCGACTCGTGTGGTGACTGTATCGTTAATAAATGGGTTGTATTCTTCTTAATAATATTATAATCAAGATTCAAGGCAAACCACTGGAGCCAGTATGGCAAAATTGATATCTACGACCCAGGGGTCAGGACGGAAGAAGCATTATTAATATTTTGAGAATAATACACGGAAAAAGCTTGTGTGAAAAAGTAGTGAAAAATACATCACTCACGCCACGTGCCAGAATCCCCAATACATCCCAAACCACTAATCTCACACACGACATTACCTCTTATCAAACACACTCACGGACACCATCACTCAAACGCCACTCTTTACCACTTCACACTCAATCCAAACCCATTCCCATATCAAAATGTGACTTGCACATTATTTCCCAAATCCTCTCCTCTCTTTCAAACAAACACCCAACATTACTCACACACCCTCCACAACCCCTGGCCTTCTTCATGGGGAGAGTGAAAAGAACTCTTCCAGGAGAAATCTAAAGCAAAAAACACTTTAAAAAGAACGACTTGAAGCATTAGATTGGACACGGTGAAGCGTGACGGCCCTGCAAAACAGAGCCCACGCAGCGCTGCGTTCGCCTAACGCCGATTAGACGAAAACATTTTCAGTCCCAAACGCGACTCGCAAGAGCTCGTTACACAGTTTGGGCATGATGAGGGAACTTGCATTGATGCGCGATGCGCAGCGATTTAGCAACGTGACCG
>CALSCP010002736.1:0-64283 GCA_943704425.1 Ministeria vibrans ATCC 50519
TGGCATAGTTTGATAATAATTTTGAAATGTGTGCCCACTCCTCCTCCGCCTGCAACGCCTCCTCCTTGCCTCCTTTGCTCTCATTAGCGCTCCACTCTCATCTCAAATCCGTTTTTTCTTATTCTTTCTCCCTCTCCACTCTCTCTTCCGCCCCAAACAACCGCCTCCTTTCCATACCACATCTCCACTACCCTTTTTGATTCCTCTCCCACTTCCATGTCAACACAATCAGCTTTTTGTGTGTGTCTCTCTTTTTTTTCTTCTTTTTTTGTTACGTTTCTCGTTTCTTTTTTTGCCTTTTTGCCACGTTTTGGCTGAACTTGGTTTGTCGCATGGTCTTGAATGTGTATCCATCTTCTGTGTGACACCGAGCATAGACTGTGTCAGCTGGGTTTTCTGGACGATTTTCAACGTTGAAAGTCTGAAACAGCTTTTGCACTCTTTGCTCGTCCACCACGCCAAATCCATGCCTTGCTAGCACCGCGCGATGGCCGTCTGCGGGCCGCTGTAGCCAATGGACCGGTGTGCAGCGACTAATGGGTGTATTACTGTCTCTTCTTTGTGTCTCGGTCGTTTTTTTTGCAATAGGAAAAGTACAAGAAGGAGCCTAAGCTGACTCTGATGGAAGAAGTTCTTCTGCTGGGCATCAAAGACCGCGAAGTAGGACTGTTTCCAAGTGGACGAGGACCACCATCCCTTGTATGTGACACTTGTTTTCTCGGTTAGGGATACACGTCGTTCTGGAACGACAATCTCTCGTCAGGACTGCGCGGCTGCGTCCTCATTGAGCTGGAATTCCGCGGTCGTATCATGCTGGAGAAGACGGGGTTGCGAAAGCGCAGGTAAGAGACGACAAAATGCGTTAGAGAAAGAGAGAGAGAGAGAGGTGGAAAGAGGAAGAGAAAAGAGAAGAGAGAAGAATAGAACAGCGAATGTGATGTCGAATGTCAATTCATATTATTCATTTTGTATAGTTTGGCCAACCGCAAAGTGGTGTGTGCTGACGACACGCCGACAGGCGACGTTCTTCTTGACGAAGCACTCAAGCACATTAGGCGCACAGACCCACTTGAGAAAGTTGACGCGTGGATTGAACTCCTCTCAGGTAACATAACCACACAGCAGTCAATATTATTATCAACCATACAGTCATACCATTAGCAATAATAATAATAATAACATGCTTTTGTGTGTGTGTGTGTGTGTGTGTGTGTGAAGGTGAAACGTGGAATCCAATGAAACTCAACTACCAATTGCGAGCAGTGCGCGAACGAGTCGCAAAGGGACTTGTCGATAAGGGTAACGCTGAAGCAGCATAACCCATATTAATTATTGTTACTGTAATATTTAGTTTCTGATTATGGTTATAATTATGGTTATTTCGTTTAGGAATCTTATCGACTGAAATGCAAAATTTTGTTCTGTTTGATATGCCGACTCATCCAGTTGTGCAACACGACGCAAAGCAATCGGTATGGAAACGAAACACATTCGTTGATTATTAGTATTAGTATTGTGATTGTGAGACATACACACTCGTCACTTTTACAACCGTCTACTCACAAACATCATCATCAACAACAACACACGACGACACCATAATACTAATACTCTCATCATCATCACCACCAGGTGATCAAAAAGGTCCAAGACGCCGTGCTGTCCAAGTGGGTCAACGACGTCCACCGCATGGACCCCCGCACTCTTGCCCTCATCTTCCTTGCCCACAGCAGCGATGTCCTCGAGAACGCATTTAGCCCCTTGAATGACGATGATTACGATTTGGCCATGAAGAGAGTCAAAGAGTTGCTTGATCTGGATCCTGAAGAAGAATCAACTCATCAGGTACCGTTTCTATTACGCCCTTTCCTTTAATAATAATTTTTGTTTTTAGGGCTCTCCCGAGGTTCTTTGGGCTTCTGTCTTAGCGTTTCTGCAGCGATAGGCACTCCACTCACATATACACACACTTTGTTTTTTCCCCTTTCTTTTTATTCGTATTTCGTATCATTGAAATTTGAATGTACCGAACCAAATTTTAGTTGATCACAATAATTAAAAGTTCAGAAACTCATTTTCGTGCTAAAATCATGTGGGTCTTCTTACAACTGATGCTGGTGGTCTCGTTGAGCTGGGCACAAACATCGTCGTTGGCACTCATCAACCCCGACCAGTGTTCCGCTGGTACCGCTTTCAATTTTGATATTGTTCCTTTTCAAACGTTCTGAATGTGCACTCACGCCATTTTTAGGATTCTACTATGACCGCAACAGCTACACCTGCTCGGGATGTACAGGCTCTGTTGGTCAATTCTCCGGTTCCACTGGTACCAAAGCGTGTCAATCACTGTCAACACAATTTTACGAAATTTGAAAACCACCAAAAAACGTCTCCAGACTTTGATTGCAACTGCGCTTCTGGCTATTATGTTCAATCGTCAACTGGAAATCCTTCAGCGCTTGTGTGTACTGCCTGTCCCGCGGACACGGTGAGAATAACGGAGAGAGAGAGAGAGAGAGAGAGAGAGAGAGAGAGAGAGAGAGAGAGAGAGAGAGAGAGAGAGAGAGAGAGAGAGAGAGAGAGAGAGAGAGAGAGAGAGAGAGAAAGAAACAATGTGATAGAGAGAGAGAGAGAGAGAGAGAGAGAGAGAGAGAGAGAGAGAGAGAGAGAAAGAAACAATGTGAGAGAGAGAGAGAGAGAGAGAGAGAGAGAGAGAGAGAGAGAGAGAGAGAGAAAGCTCTCGTTTGACACTTTTTGTAGGTTGTCACGAACGACGGGCTTTCGTGCATTTCGTGCGATGCTTCCTTTCCCATCAACCCATCAACCCACGAGTGTACTTGCTCAACTCATTTTGCACTGGGTAGGCTCAATCACTCAACACTCAAAAGAAGCATCAATAACATTGGATTATGGTTTTAGTGGATCGTGACACAAATGGAACCCTACTTGTGTCAAAAACGTGTGTTGAGTGCGCCTCAACACACTACGTCTCATTGTCGGACCACACAACGTGCACACGTTGCCCTGATATACTCATGGAAGTACCCACAGGCACAAATACGTGCCAATGCCCTTCAGGGTTCACCAACACTCACTCGGTCTGCATCGCAACCACTCTTGTGACACCCCCAACACTCCCACTCGAGTCCGTCTATAACAAGATTACCTATTTTGACGCCAGCCCAATCACCACACTGTCATCGTACACACTTGGGACACTCACAGCAAGCGCTGTCTCTCTCTGCGCACCCCCAACACGCAACACAAGTGCGTGTGCGCTACTCTCGCATCTTTGTGTGCTTCTCCTTTACACTCCCGACTCCACTGTCTGTGCCGAACACACTCGAATTGCTCAACTCAATGGCTTTGGTGTCAATGGCTTTGCTCAATGGCCACTCAATCTGACATGGCTTTATTATCCCACGGGTATCTCTCCGCTCTCTCAACTCAATCCGACTCAGTCACAATTCACTCTGAATTCAGTCGTTCCGCTTATTCTCGCTCAGTGGACCCTCAACGGAACGTTTCTTGGGTTTACAACTCTCTCGTCCGAACTAGAACTCTGTCAACAGACCATTGCGCAATCGGGCGCGTTTCTTCGCTTCGGCTCATTTTATCAAAACCAGTGTCGCGTTCCCGTCTCAGACCTACTCGCCAAAAACACTCCCAATCTTTTCTATGAGCTGTTCCTTCAAAACACGGTCGATCAAACTCTCTACCCCATTCCCATTCGCATTTTAAACTATCGCTCATCAACTGGAGATCAATCCAATCGACAAAACCCGCAAAATTATCAGTTGACAAGGCGGTTTTTTCTCATTGATTCGGTCAGCGGAAAAACAAGTACGAAAAGCAAACAAAGAATCATTGAGAGTGATTTTATTTCATTGTGAGTGGTTGATCGAGTGGTTGAGCGTGGTTGAGTGTGGTTGCGTGTGGCTGTGATTGATTGAGTGTGGTTGTGGTCAGACATGGGTGGCAAATGATCTTACTGTTTTTCCCAGGTGAAAATGGACAAAGTTTGATTGTGCGAATTGCGAAAAGCACAGAAATATCTTTTGATTTGTCTTCCAATGGCGAAATTTACACTCCACTGGTTACTGTTGAATATGCGGAAATGACCCGAAGTGACATTTCAAATGGAGTCTTACTGAACGTAAAACACAATGTGGCATAACTTTAATATCTCACTTGTTTTGATTCATTGATCTTAGGTTGATTTTTTGACGCACTACGGACAATCAGATACTAACCGTGAACGGGCACTGACCATTGCATTTACTGTGTTTGGAGTATTTTCGTGTCTGTTGGCTCTGTTGAAATGTGTCTCGTGGAAACGTAGAGAGCGTGAAGATCAGTACTCACTCAGAGTAAGCGAGATACAAAGAGAGAGAGGAGAGAAACAAAGTGATAGAGGGAGAGAGGAGAGAAACAAAGTGATAGAGAGAAAGGAGAAAGAAACAAAGTGATAGAGAGAGAGAGAGGAGAGAAACAAAGTGATAGAGAGAAAGGAGAAAGAAACAAAGTGATAGAGTCTTTTTTAAGGTACTGTGGAACTTTGCGCTAATTTTCATGCAAGAAAGTTCCACTTGGCTCTTTCTCTGTGTATTTGGCGTGTCGCTCTATTACTTAATCTTTTACAAAGGTACTCAGTCTTACATATTTCTGATTTGCAAGATTTGATTTTCTCAAACCTTATAATAATTCTTCAGCGCAAAAAACTGTTGAAATTTTGCTTCCAAATTCAACTGAGGATAATTCGATTGTGACTGTGATTATTATTTGCGCAGTGTTCAAGGTAATTCTGTTTGTCATGTCACACTTTTGCATAATAACGTGTATTTTTAGGTCATTCAAACTGTTTCACTGCTCATTCGCCAAACGAACAGTGATTTGTTCTTTTTGGATTGGGAGAAACCGCAAATGCGAAATCCGCACAATAACAATAGTCAGAACAATGAGTCGGAAACGGACTACGAGGGATTTGTCTCGATTTGGAGAACTTATTTTGTCGTTTCGAAATGGGACGAAATTCAAACTTACCGGTAAAAAAAACAAATAAATTTGTAACGCAATTAATTGAAGAAACATAATAATTATTATAATATTAATTTTTTGTTTGTTTCTTAAACTTACAGTCGAGTGAATATTGAACTTCAGCTCTTTTCACTATTGTTTCTTCTGATTGGACTGAATCTACAAAACATCGCAACAGCGAATCCCTCAAATGATCTCACCAATGGTCCAATTAATATTGTGCTCAGATTTGCTCTCACAGTAAGTAAACCTCAAGAAGCAATGTTAATGGTGATTGTAATAATATTAATGTTATTTATTTTGTAGAGTTCGCTTTATATTGCAATTGCAACTGCTCAGATTACAGTGCGGTACTTTTTCATTGAGCGATACATTGTGGATCCATTGCGGAATTTTGTGGATCTACTGAGCATATCGAATGTGTCACTATTTCTGTTGGAAGAGCGATATTTTGGGTACTATGTGCATGGAAGATCGGTTCACGGGTTTGCAGATACAAACATGTAAGAATGATGCGTTGTGGTGTATATGTATGTGTCTGTCTGTCTGTCTGTCTGTTGCGCGCGTGCGTGGTGTGTGATGGAGAGAGAAAATGATTTTTGGACAGAGACTGAGAAAGAACGAATATGACATCATATAATTGATCGAGAAACGAATCCATTGTAAGATGATCAAATGAATATAATTGGATCCGAGGAAGAAAGTTTAAACTGTCTATGTGAGATGGAGTATAATTGATACAGCCAGAGAGAAAAACTACGTGTTTGTGTCGCCTCCTTGTGTTTGAATTGAAAGAGAGGTGAATAACAGTGTTATAAATTGTTCTTCATTTTTCTTTTAGGTGGGAAATGAATGAGCAGTTGCAAAGAGAGGAGCGAGATTTAGTGTCGAAAAGAGGACTTGTGCCAAACACAGACGATCAAGTGTTTGAGATTTATATTCCCGAATTGTTACGAGAACAATACGATCGAGTAAGAGGGAGAGAGAGAGAAAGGAGGGAAAAAGAACGAAAGCGATAGAGAGTGAGAAACAAAAGTGACTGGGAAAGAATCAAAGTGGTTGAGAGAGATTTTGAGTTTGCGTGTGGCATAATTGGACTAATTCTTTTTTCGTAGGTGTATCTTGGACTGGTGGATGACCAAGCCGACTATTCCAGCCGCACTCAGTCACGAAGTATCAACGCACAGTCCTTATCACAACAGTCCACCCGCTTGCGGAACACCACGAGTACTACTACTACTACTACTAATCAGCATCGTGTGAATGGAGTGAGCGCTGAACGCATTCTGATTGGTTACGCGACCATTAATGCGTTTCTGTCAGCCTATATTGATCACGCGTTGCGCGACGTCGATTTTGTCGTGAAGCGAAAGCTAATGCTGGAGAAGCTGTTGGGGTATTCTCCGCGAGTGGGTAAAGATGGTGTCTTTTACACTGGTACGGAAAAAAACGTTCAGAGAAAGAAATTTTTGAGGGTCAAAATAATAATACGAATAATAATCATTATAAATTATTTTTATAATTATGATTGGTGGGGGCATCCTTTAAATTGACGATGTGTCTTTCTTCTTCTTTGTGCAGATGAAAATCTCTCCTCGTTTGCGGAGACTATATTTCTTGGACACGAATGGACCCTGACACTTTTTGATTTGCTTATTTTCTCTCTGTGCGATTTGCTCTTTGGCGAACCTCTCATCAGTGGCTGTGTGACCTACCTGGTGGCACGGTCGCTCTCTGCCTGGCGTCATGCCGGTGGACAGAGGAACATTGTCCGCAAAACTCTCATTGATCAGCGGTTCATCTGAATGATCGAGTGAGTGTGTGAGAGAGAGTGCGAGGGAGTTCAAAGTTTCGCTAGTACTTATTGCAGTTGTGTGAAATAGGTTTGTACAAAAATACAAGAATGTCTGTTTGCAGAATGTTGTAAATCTTTTGCTCCTTTTTTGTCTGTGCATATTATTGACAATTTGACTTCGTGGAGACGAATTTTTTTGGACGAAAAATCTAACCTAGGACGAAAGAAAATAATACTTTCCAATTTCCGACTGTCATTTCTCTGTCAGCTGTGTTCGTGATCAATTGCACTGGGGCAGCCAAGGCTGTTAACATTGACAGCAGGGTGTTATATAAATAATATAATAGATATATGTTTGAGAGGAAGAGACCGCGCGGGTTCTTTTGAGGAGAGAGTCGAGTCACAGTCGACGGACGAAACGTGCTTTTTATTCAAACCAATATTACCACTTTTTCTTCTTCTCTTTCTCTCTCTCACTTTCTCAAATATATACTTTTGTGATCAAATGGTCGAATGCTACGGACTTCAACACACGACTGCCGATGGAACTACCCACCCGGTACCACTCACAAGGGTGGATATTGCAGGTTGAATGAATAGAGTTCGTCCGAAAGATTGCAAAAAACGTTGAATGGTACATTTTTTTCTGTATAATCAGCCGTAACAGTGAGCGAATGCGCTCAAGTGCTCATTGAACAGACGTACAAGAATCCTCTGACTCAGGCTATTGAAGCAGAGTAAGTTGTAATATCAAAGTCGAAAAATTGACCCTCTAACCAATTTATCCAGATACTCTTTTCCTTTGGACGAATCGGCCGCTCTGTGCGAATTCTCGTGCGATTTTGACGGTGTTCGTATTGTGGGTGAGGTGCAAGAAAAGCAGAGTGCAGCACACGTAAGAATTCGAAACAGTCAAATCCACTTTTGGGGGTTGATTTAAACTTGGCGCTTGGTGGTCGCTTGGCGGCATTTTTTTCTTTTTTTTTTTTTGAATATAGTCTTACAAAAAAGCTACAAGTGAAGGTCGCAGTGCCGTTCTTGTGGTACAAACAAGACAGGATGTTTTCAAGGCCAAAGTTGGAAACGTGCAGCCCGGCTCAACAGTGATTGTGCGGCTAAAATACGTCGCGCCATTGAAGCTGGTCGGTCGCGACATCCGCTTTGTTCTGCCCACCGTCGTAGCTCAACGATACACCCCCACCGGCACTCGTGCAATTGTGTCCCCGCCTATTGCCTCCGAAGAGAGCACACTGTACAAGATGACTTTCACAATGGAATGTCAGATGGACTCTCACATTGACAAGATTGTGTCACCGACTCATGGCCATGCGATGTCTGCCTTTGTCCATGGTTCAAAGGCAACCTGTCAGCTGCTGGAGCATGTTGACGCTGTCATGGATCAGGATTTGGTGGTGCTGATCACACCATCTCAACCGCGAATGGTGCAGGGGTGCATTGAGCGTGACCCTGCCACTGGCTCGCACGCCGCCATGCTCACCATTTGTCCAAACTTTGAGATGGCCGACAAGCGAGGCGAATATGTCTTTGTGGTGGACCGCAGTGGCTCGATGGCCGGCTCGCAGATGCGTCAGGCATGTGCTGCTCTGTTGGTCTTCCTGCGCTCCCTGCCTGCCGACTGCTACTTCAACATTGTTGGATTTGGCTCACGCATGGAAATGTTCGAACGACAATCAGTGCGCTACACTGAAGCGTCCATGCGCAATGCCACGACACACGTCGAACGCATGAGCGCCAATCTGGGTGGTACAGAGATTCTGTCGCCTCTGCGCGCAGTCATGGGCGCAGCGCTCATTCCGGGCTATGCACGGCAGGTGTTTGTGCTGACGGACGGCCAGGTGTCAAACACCGCTGCTGTGGTGGAGTACGTGAGCTCACAGAGCCAGCACGCGCGTGTCTTCAGTCTGGGCATTGGCTCGGCTGTGTCGCGTGCGCTGGTGGAAGGGATTGCGCGTGCAGGCAATGGCACTGCCAAGTTTGCTGTGGAGAGCACGGGTCTGGACGAGCTTGTGGTGCCCCAGCTCAAGCAGGCGATGCAGCCGGCGCTGCGGGGGATCAACGTGGACTGGGGCGTGAGTGGCGTTGTGCAGTCGGCCGTCACACATCATTCCTCTCCTATGCAGATTCATGGCAATCCCCATCACACCCACAACTACAACAACAACACGAACAATGGGACAGTGATTGCCTATCGTCAGGCTCCCTACAAACTGCGCCAAATTTTCAATGGTGAGCGCTTTCAAGCGTTCTGCCTGATCGAACGAGGTCATCCGTTGCCCACAAGCATCCGCGTGACAGCCTTGACGCCCGATGGACCCGTTGAAGCTTGCGTAGACCTTACGGAGGAGTGCTTTGTTGATGGGCTGTTGGTGCACCGGATGGCTGCGCGTGCGCTCATTCGTGATCTTGACGATGGAGTCAGTTGGCTGCATGCGGCCAGCAGCGGATTTGATTCGGTGCACGCACGCGACGAGTCTGTGAAAGAGGAGATGGTGTTCCTCGCCAAGCAATTCAATCTGGCAAGCACACACACGTCGTTTGTTGCTGTTGATGTGAGTCCCTTGGGCGATCGTGTGATGTGCGGTGGTGCAGTAAAACACATTGATGTGCCAGTGATGCTCCCGCGCTCTCAGGCAGCAGCAGCTGCGCCGGTCGTTGCGACTTCGGCGGCGGCAATGAGCTGCAGTGCAGATACAGGAGTGATGGCTATGGGTGCGTGTCCACAGCGAATGGGAGCCATGCCTGTGGCCATGGGAGCCAGGCGGCCTGTGGCCATGGGAGCCAGGCGGCCTGTGGCCATGGGAGCACGCGGGCCTCGTCTGGCCACGGCGCGCTTCACCCCAATGGGGCCGAGTATGAGAGGCAGTCGCGGAAAAGGCGGTGCAGTGGCAATGGGAAGCGAGAGTGAGAGTGAGAGCGACGATGATCATGAGGATGAGGATGAGGATGAGGATGAGGATGAGGATGAGGATGAGGATGAGGGCGATGATTCGTCGGATGAAGACGATGACGACTCGCTCGTGATGCGGCCCGCTATCTCCAAACCGGTCGTTGACAATAGCGCTGTGACCACCATTGCAACGCTGCAGGCGCAAGACGGCTCTTTTGCACTTGAGGACCGTCTCGTGCACCTCTGCGGTGTCCCTCGAGAAGACATAGTGCGCACGTGTGCTCGCGCAGCCAACGCAGTGACTCCGGCACGCGTCACGGCCACTGCCCTCGCCATTGCCTTTCTCTCAGTGCGTCTGCCTCATCGCGTGGACGCCTGGGAGCTTATGGCCGATAAGGCTCGAGACTTCCTTCTCTCTCACTTGTCCTCTGCTTCTGTCGATTCCGTCATTTCCGCTCTCAAACTTCTTCTCTAACTCCTTCTTTTTATTTTGTGTGTGCATGTATGAATGGCTGCGTGTGTGTGTGTGTGTATGTGTGTGTGTGTGTGATTAGAAGAGTGCAAGAGCGGAAAATATTAGTGGAAAAACGATGAAGTGGAAAAAACGGAAACGGAAAAAAAACAAAACAAAAAAAAAACAAAACGGAAATACGAGAAAAAAAAAACAATAAAAAACAAAAAACAAAACGACTTGGTTTGGAAGGACTTATGCCAGAGAGAAGATTATAATTTATTGTGCTTGAGGAGCGATGTAGTTTGAACGAGAAGAATGCGAATATGAGCGGGTGAAGTCACTTTTTATAATCATACAAACATGGTTCATTAATGTACAGAAAAAATGGTACTGTAGTATACTAATAATAGCAAAGATTATTATTATTATACTTAGAGGCGGTGTTGTTTGAGAGGGGAGATTGCGCGTTCGAGGGGATCGCCCGGACCGTATTTGCGCTGATCGAGATGGAAATCGTTTGCTTGGGAGTGGGAGACATTGTGCGCTGCCCAAAGACGCAAGAGGAAGCCAAGGGAGAGTTTGAGAGCGAGGAGAGCGGTAAAGAGGATTGGGAGAAAGTGAGAGAGGGGGAACGGAATGTGGAGGGAAGGAAGAGCCGTGAACAGAAGGATACGAAGGACAACACAGAGAATGGGAAGAGCGCTAAAGCCCAAACGAGAGGACGCCAAGTGTGCAGAGTCGAGAAAACGAGTGGGACGCAAGAGGTCACGGCTGAGAATGGATAAGTAGCGAGTGTAGACGCGCGCACTAATGCGATTGAATTTGGTAATGAAGGAGTGTTTGATGCAGTCGAGGAAGATCTCCGAGAGAAGCATGGTCGCAATCAGGACCACCATGTGGTCGCGGAAGTACGAGCCGTCCCACCCTACTTCCGCCATATTCAGCACGGAGACCAACGAGAGCGACGTCAGCACTGCGAATCGTTCAACCATGTCGGAGGAGGTCACGTGGAACAAAGTGGATTCAGAGAAACTTTTGAAAACGGAACTTTTCAGTTCGATGAATTGGTTCGAGAGAATCAGCGCAGTGATGGAGTTGTTGTGCGACAAAAACGCCACGTTGAGCGTCAGAATCTATAAAGAAGATGTTAAAAAAAAAGGTACGTTCCACTCGATCGATTAATTGATCTGAGTACTACCTGTGAGAACTTTGTGACTGCGTGGAAGAGAACGTACGTGGTGGCCAGGAGGAAGTAGAGGAAGAGGTAGAAGGGGTCACGACGACGACGGGTTTGGACACTGCAGGCGAGCCAGTAGAGGGTGTCCATGATGTCCTGGCCCACCGACGAGAAGAGGCGGTCGACCACCTCAAGCATGTTGTAGATAACGTAGAGCTTGATGGAGGACTGGCCGCGAATGGCGTGGTAAAGGCGTGAGAGGTCGAGACGTGAGAGGACAAGAGTGACAGCGACGATCATGAGCAAGCGCATAACGTCGCACAGTGCTGCGCCTCTGTCGCGCTTCTCCTGGTCTGTGTTGTTTCGGTTGGCGTTGAAGAGGCGCCGGACGAACGTGAAGAGGTGGCGGGGCAGAGAGAAGAGAATGCGGAGGGGCAGCACAGTGATCATGAAGAGAAAGGAGTCGAGGCAGAGAATGAGGCCGAACCAGAGGAGCTGCTCGAGCACGGGCGGCACCTGGAACACCGTGACAACACGGCGGTGCTTCTCGCTTGAGATGGGGTCGTTTTCGTCGGCGAGTGGAGCGGTGAGAACGAACTCGCGCGAGAGAAACCCAAAGAGCGACGGTGCGCGCAATTGTGAGGGAAGAGAGGAGGTGCGCCGCGCCGGGGGGGTCGACGGAGGAGTGGCGTCAGCACAGGCGGCGTCCTCCTCGGCGTCCGCATCGCTAGCAGTGTCAAATGAAGAGCGAGCGTCGACCGAACGCGAATGTGAGTTGCCACGCAAGTTGGAGCGCCGGCTGGGACTCGTCGGAGCGTCGCTGGAGGACTCCTCAGTTGGCAGTGATCTCTTCCCCGAGGACATGCGATGGCTGTGAAGAAGCGTGAAGTCACTCAAGTCAGGTCAGACTGTCAGAGAAATCTGAAAAAATCTGTCTTTTGACTAAAACATTAAATTTTATATATATTTCATTTCTGTGATGAGCAGCGAGCCAACACCATCGCCGTGGGGTGCGCGCGTCCCCGATCTGGAGGAGGTGGACCCGTCCGACCGCTGTGGGGTTCTTGAGGCGCGCGAACAGGCGTTCAGAGACCGTGCCGTGTACCAGATGAGACTGAGTATGTGCACATGTGCATGTGTGGTGTGTGCGCGAGAGCGTCGTAGTGTGCGGGCGCTTGTGAGGCGAAGAGAGAGTGAGAGAGAGAGAAAATAGTTTTCTCTCTCTGCTTTGCGCTCCTTCTCGCTCTCTGTTGCACCTCTACATCCAGGTTGGAGGGTGGAGGGGGCACGGGCGCCTGCATTGGGCAGCGACGCGGGTCGCTTATGTTTCTGGACGAATGAGCAAACGACCTTTTTAGTTCTTTTTTTTTGGTTTTGGTTTTGCCGTTTATGTCTCCTTTGGGGACTCTTTTCTGCTGCTCTACGGTGCATTCTGCCTCCTATGCAGTGTTTCTGCTGATGGGAGGTGGGCGCAAGTCAGTTTGGTGCGCTGTTGGAGTTTGTTTTTGAGTTTTTGAGTTTTGATTAATCGTTTGAGTGTTGCAGAATAAGAACCTGATGGCAATAATTTTTATGATTGATAAAATTAATAATAATTTGTAACAATTTATGTCATTGGCGCTGATGTTTGTTTTGCTTCCTTCTCTTTTCTTCTTAGTGGTGTTGCGTGACGAGATGCAAACGTGCTACATGCACCATCCAATGGACCACAAGAAGCACTGCCGAGAGATCGCCGAGGACTACATGGAGTCGTTCCGCAACCCACCGCCTACTTACCACGCCATTGCGAAGCGTAGAGGGCTTCCCAATGGCGCAGGGCCGGTTAAGGGGGACGAGTGAGAGTGAGTCGTGTGTGTCTAGTGAAGCAAATGTGACAATCTTGATTTTTAACGAGTATCTAGTGTGTAAGGGAGGGGTTATTAGGTGTAATAAGAAAAATAATGGAAAATAATAAAAATAGGGGTGCAGAAGAGTTGAGACTGAGGGTTTGAGAAAGAGAGCCGAGAGCAATGCGCAGACTGGAGAGCAGAAAGCACTCAATAACCAGATTTTGATGGAATTCGGTTGCTCTCACGTTCCTTCTTCGCGAGTTTGCGCAGCATTGGAGCTTTGTTCTTGTGTGTCTATACAAAAAGAGGAAGGAGAGAGAGAGAGAGAGAGAGAGAGAGAGAGAGAGAGAGAGAGAGAGAGAGAGAGAGAGAGAGAGAGAGAGAGAGAGAGAGAGAGGAGAAAGATACAAAGTGATAGAGAGAGAGAGGAGAAAGATACAAAGTGATAGAGAGAGAGAGGAGAAAGATACAAAGCGATAGAGAGAGAGAGAGGAGAAAGATACAAAGTGATAGAGAGAGAGAGGAGAAAGATACAAAGTGATAGAGAGAGAGAGGAGAAAGATACAAAGTGATAGAGAGAGAGAGAGAGAGGAGAAAGATACAAAGTGATAGAGAGTGAGGGGAGAAAGATACAAAGTGATAGACAGAGAAGAAAGATACAAAGTGATAGAGAGAGGAGAAAGATACAAAGTGATAGAGAGAGAAGAAAGAAACAGAAGAGAAACGAATAGAGAACAAAGTGATAGAGAGGGTTAAAGGATGTCAATTAGAGATAGTGGACCTTACGAGTTCAATAACACCCGGTCGTTGCATCCATGGCTCGCCATCCACCTGCATAGGCAGTGTGTCTATACATAATAATAAGAATAACAATAAACAAACATAGTATCAGAGAGGCAAGTCATTACAAATAATAGTATCTCATTTACCGACTGTTGTGATTCGGATGACAGAACCTTGACAGATTCGATGAGCCCCAGACGAGATTCCAGTTGTCAGTCGGCCCTATAATAGAAAAAAAAGATTGAGCACACACACACAAACAAAATCAAACCTAGATTGATTACTAGGAGTGCAAGAGAGGCCTGCTTGACTCACAATCACCGACTCACTCTCTCTTTCACTTACCACATGCACTGAGCTGTAGAGACCAACAACTTCAAGACGGCCATCGCCCATGTCCTGCTGGCCAAACTTGGTGTCGTTCTTGGACGGAGTGCCCCATAGGTCAGCACCACCGTACATCGACGTGATGTTCACCACTGCGATCCCTTCTAGTTTATGCCCCTCACTGCAGCAACAAAAACGTGAGTGAATGAGTGAGTGGTCATATATATACATATATATATGTGTGTGTGTGTGTGTGATGATGATGATGATGATGATACGTGATGCGCGCGATAGTGTGAATAGTCATACACAACTGATGACTTGAATACGACTTTATGTGGCGGTTCATACCCCAAATCAAGCTTGACTCCATCGCATTCAAGTGAGACGGACTGATGGACATTCTTGAACTTGTGCTGCAGTGCGTCCTGTGTACCAAACTGTGCGTACCACAATTTATTGCGTGCTCGTGAGCTAAACTATAACCATAATGCGAGTGTGAGAGAGCTGTTTTGTGCTCTACTTTGCTACCTTTTGTGGATGTTTCTCTCGCATCAAGTGGAACTTGCGTGCAATGTGAGCATCAACACCAATGCTAAAGTAGTTGTTGACAATATCCAAAGGTGCATCGTCGCCCTCAGAGTCCTCGCTGCTAACACTCTCCGTAATGTCTAATCGCCACCTGTAAAAAACACAAGATGCACACAGAGAATTGAGTTGGCATTGTCTGATAATACCAAAATAAGTTTCTTATTATTATTCTTCTTCTTACCGATCAAGATATTTAATTTCCGTGTCGTACAGCTCAAGAAGACGCTTCATTGGCTCACCCGTGTAACCACCACCCCAATTGAGGGCACGTGCAAGGTCATTCCCAGTGCCGAGAGGCACAATACCAATCGGTGGCCATGACGACG
The DNA here is from genome assembly GCA_943704425.1 of Ministeria vibrans ATCC 50519. Classification (NCBI taxonomy): domain Eukaryota; class Filasterea; order Ministeriida; family Ministeriidae; genus Ministeria; species Ministeria vibrans. The sequence continues at coordinate 15,228 of CALSCP010002736.1, forward strand.
GGTTGAGCTTGTCGAGCACAGAGAGCACCCAACCCACTGTACCGTCGCCACCGCAGCATAACACTTGATACCCAGGGACCTTTTGAAACATCTCAAGACTGCGCATGAAGAAAAAAATAAAAAGTGCAAACCAGACTTTTGTGAGTGACTGAATGTGTATGTTGTAGAGTGTTTTACCCTCTGGCAGGTCCCCCGTCGTTGAGATCAAACAACTGACGTGGGTTGAGAAGAAACTGTAGTTGACGCATAAGCTATGTAAAGAGAAGGAGGGAGCGAGGATAAGTGTCCGTTCCCAGAGTAAGCGAGAGGGTTTCTGCGTTGTGTTGTACCTTTGCGCCTTGATTTCCGCCTGATTTGGGGTTGATGAAGACAACCAAGGGAGTCGTTTCGGGAAGGGGGACAATCTACAAGGAGTAAGTACACGTGAATGAGTGTGGGTGAGGAAGAGAAGGAGAAAATATGACGACTGTATACGTACGTTGAGTTTGTTGCTGAGAGAGATTGAGGCAGAGGGGTCAAATGGCGAAGGAGAGCTCGGAATGCTCGCAACAGAGTCAACTGAAGAGGCATGAACAAGTTTGGGAGAAGATGAAGCAGTGACAGTGGCAATTGAAGCGAGAGCAGTAGTAGTGGTGGTGGTTGTGGTTGATGATGTTGAGGGTGTTTCAGGATCTGATGCGTGTGCAAGTGCGAGTGAATGTACGTCCAGTTGCAACTGGCTTCCAAACTACATGCGCGCAACATCACAATATTAGCGTGTGTGAAAATATCTCTGTGTGTGTGAATTTGATAGAAAGAGAGAGAAAGGAAGAGAAACAAAGTGATAGAGAAACAAAGGGATAGACAAAGTGATGGAGAGAGAGAGGAAAGATAATGTGTGTGTGGTGTTACATCTGATTTGAGGCGGAATGCAGTGGACGGAAGAATGAGATCTCTGAGAGCACCGAGATTGCATCGTGGAGGAACAGATCCTTGACACTTTGCATGACACTATAAACAAGCGCGAAAATGTTAAGAGGAGACATCAATTAAAAGAAGGTTAGGAGACGCAACGTATTCACTCTAAAACTCAAAGAAGTACACACAAATACACACACACACACACACACACACATATATATATATATATATATATATATATATAAACGCCCTATCTATTCACACGCACATATCCACATCCGTTTTTTTTTACCGATCTCTTGCACCATGCACATCTCCACCCATCCAACGACTTTGTCTTGCCACAGTCCTTGCGACACACCATACATGGCTCCTGCCCAAAGTTGCCCAATACCCAATGGTGTAAGGGTGTCTCATCACCATTTCCTTTCACATTAAAGCTCTGTGAAAGAAAAGAATCAGAAGATTTACACAAAAGCCTTTTAGTGCGTGTGAAAATAAAGTTACCTTGACAAACGTTGGACGACAGGGTGATTCCATCCGATAAGCACATTCCTCGTGACTGCACACTTTGCACACTAGAGTTGTATCAGCACGCACAAACACCACAATTAACACCATTAGTTTTGCTTTGAATATCATTGTGTGCGTGTGGGTGTCTCTGTCTATCTAAAGTGGCTACCTTGGCAACGCAGTCCTTGTTTCCCCAGATTATTCAGACGTTTCTCGCACACATTGCAATATGCTCCAAACACAAACGTTTTTAAATACCACTTGTGTTTCCCTATTGAACAAAAACAACAAAACGTCACGTCAGTTGCGTTGTTCAATGCGTATTTGTGCGGGAGTGCATAGAGAGAATACTCTATAATGATTTTTTTTTAGTAAAAGGTACCTTCGCGCACAAAGGACGACGCATCAAGTCCCAGTGCGGCGAGGAGAGGCGCTGCTCGTGTTCCGCCTTCGACCCATTCCTGCAGTGAGATCCTGCCCGATTCGTGCGAGCTCAAGTCCACTAGCATCTTGCGAAGAAGCTGAATCAAAAAGAGACAAACAGAGTGTTTGTGATGACTATTATTCCAACGTGGTGTGGTTTCGTACGGGAAGCGCTTCGGTGTGGTTGTGCCCAAGACCCGTCACTGTTTTAATCATTTGCTTGAGAAGGTTCTCCAGTTCGCCATCTTCCAGAAAGCCAGAGTTGTCTTCGTCGTATACCTTGAACATGACTACGCGAAAAACAAAACAGTCAGTGAGACGAGAAAGGGAAGCGCGTCGGGAGAGTGTGAGTGCCGGTGCATGTCAATGCGTACATTCCAGCTTCTGTTCGGGCGTGCCAGCCTCGAGAATGGATGCGGACAGGAGAAACTCCTTGAACGAGATGGTCTGGCTCTTGTCTGCGTCAAACGTCTCAAAGAGCCGCTGCACAAGGCTCTCGTCCGCCTTGATTTGCAGTCGTTCGAGCAGAAACATTTTGAACTCGTCGTAGTTGAGTTCGCCCGAAGGATGTTCCGAATTGGCATCGCCAACGCCCGTCCGGCGCACTGCCGCGTACTCCTTGAACACACGACTGAGCTCCACCTTGGACACTGTGCATCGTGGGGTAAAATCAAAAAAAGAGGGAGAGACAGAGAGAGAGGTGAGAAAAAAAAACAAAGAAAACAATAGTTTTGATGACGATTGAAGATTGGTTCGAAAAAAAGAGAAAAAATACAATAGCGCGTCGACGGGCTTCAGAGGGGCAGGCACGAGCAGCAGAAAGCCATGAGGTTGGCGGGGCACGGTGGAAACGGGCGAAGGGAGGCGTGGGAGTCCAAGAGAGAGAGAGAGAGAGAGAGAGAGAGAGAGAGAGAGCGACGCGAACTCGTCACATCAGTGGGGTGTGAAAACGTCCTTGGAGCGCCCACACACGCATGCGATGTGCTAGGTGGTCGCGCGAAAGCCGCATACGGCGCCACGCCACCGTCGTATGGCGCGAAACAAGCGGAGATGGACATAACGGGAATCCGTTTTTGAAAAAAAAAAAAAAAAAAAAAAAAAAAAAAAAAAAAAAACTCTCGTATCTTACCTGGATCGGATCCTAAGAGAGTGTTAACGAGCCCAAACAGCTGCATCACTCGCTCGTCCTGACGCAAATCCTCGTGGCCCTTTAGCAAGAATTGATAACGCTTTCCGTCGCTACCCATCACCGTCAGCTTGCGCGGTCGCTGTTTGCTCGTAATGACATTGAGAGAGGCAACAAACGACTGGATCTTCACGACTGAGCTGCGCGCCGCCTCGACCGTGTACATACCAGGCATGGCCAGCTCCATGTCACGCGCCTCAAGCAGCTTGGGCGACACATACTGTAGCTCGAGCGACGTCAGCTGCGGCAGCTGCTTGCTGATGCGTCGGAACACATGGTAGTACAGGTCCCACGCCTGGTTGAGATCCTTGACTGCTCCCGATCGCTGGTACTTGCGACACCACTCGAGCGCCTCCTGCAGGTCCCGTCCAAACGCCTGGTTGAAACTCACCTCCCGCAGCGTCTCCGGTCCGCGCTCCAGCATTTTGTGAAGCGGCGCGAGCTTGGCCAGCATCCCTTCGACGTTGTGCTCGCCAAAGTACAGACGTGACGCCTCCTCAAGTCCCTCGTGCCACATCTCGTGCCACAGAATCGCCACACGAATCAGCTCCTGACTCACCAGCAACGCCTGCTCCACAAGCAAAGCAGAGTGCTGTCGCATGTTGTCCATGATGCTCGCCGCAGCATCGCGTCGATCAGGCATCTCGCTCTTGCTCGCCACCGTCACAGGGTACACCAGCGCCTGAGGGTGCTCACGCCCAATGCTCGTCAACAGCGTGTGCACCAGCCCACCCACCTTGGCCGAAGGCGTGTGGATGCGCGCAATGAGCTGCGGAATTACCTGAAGCCATGTGTCGATGCTCAGACTCGCAATGCCCTCCACAATGGTCGCGCACACCTCCTCCTGGTGACCATACTTGAACCAGAGCGTCAACAAACGCAACGTGTCCTGCAACGACTTGCCCTCTTCGCTCAACGCCACGCTTCGGAAGAAACCCCGCAACGACGGGATCACATAGCGCGACACAAGGTCGTCCGCACGCAACGAGTTGGTCTTCTCGTAGTGCGCCACCGCCTCAAAGTAGGCAAGCGAAAGCGCGTGCCACGCATGGTACCAGTCCTCGTCGTAGGTGGTCGCCTGAAGGAAGGCCGACAGGATCGCGGGAAAGGCTTCGTCGGCCTGCTCGCTTGCCGCCGACGCACCGCCACGCTGACCCATCACACCATCGTTGCTCATTTGCAACTGCCACTGGCCCAGCTTAAGATAGCAGCGCGCCAACAGACGGTTGCGCTCCTCGGGCGACATCACCGCTGTGCCACGCGACGCCAACGACGACCCGGGTACCGATCCAGATGCCGACGACAACATGGCGGGAACGGCCATCGCCGACATGGACGCCGACGAGGGAACCGATGCCGTAGCCGACGACGCTGCGAGCATGATGAACGCTGGCGAGGAGGAACGGCCACTCGACATAAGATTGCTCAGGTGCGCTGCGGGGTTCGCGGGCTGTCCAGGGCCCTCGTGGAGCGTGTCCACAAACTCGCGAAGACGCTGCAGTGCCAGCGGTCCCTCGCCCACATGCCACATGTGCTGCAGATAGGCAAACGTCACTTGTGGATGAGCGTCCTTGGGCACTCGGCCACCGGGTAGCCGCGCCGGATCCGCACCCAACAGGTCCACGAGTGTCTTCTGGCTCAATTGCGCACGTCCCGAGCGCCGACACAGCGACGCAAACTCAAGCCAGGCTTCGCGATTCTCCTCAATGGTCACGACGAGCGAACGCATCTCGAGCACTCGTTGCCACACCTCGACGTTGCGCTGGCACCAGCGCAGACGCTCGTCCCATGTCTTACGCATACTCATACGTCGCGCGTCATCGTCCGGACCCGGCGACAGCTGCTTGTACTGCGCAATCTCTTCAAGCTCGGCAAGCATTTGCACCTGCACGGTCACACGGTAAGCACGCTGGTACGACTCGCCGGTAAGTGCCGTCATTTCCGCGTCAAGCAAATCGCGTGCCGTATCAATGTGCTGCTGGGCGGCGACAAAGCTGTTCTCGTGAATCGCAAGGACCGCGCGATAAAACTCAAAATCGGGCGAGTCGCCGCGCATCACCGACAGATACGTCTCCATCCATTCCCACTGACTGAGACCCCAGGCGGCCGCGGCAGCCATGGGCGCAATTGCACGCTTATTCTCCTTGGAGGCGGTACGCCAACGCTCCTGTGCCAGCAGCTGCAACTGTTCCCAGCCACCGAGGGCGTGCAAACATCGCATGCGCCCCAGCATTATGTCCATGTCAAGTGGATTCGCCGCTTGCTTCTTCTCGTAGCTGCCCAACGCCTCGTCCCACTGCTGCAATTTCTCATAGATGCTATCCTCGATCTTCACCTCCATGTCTCGCTTGTTCTCCGCGTACTTGAGCATGCCCGCAGCCGCCTCGGGCTTCTCCAGCTTGTTGTTAATTGTGATGAGTGCCTCGACCGCCTCGGCCGTCGCCTTCTGGTGAAACTCCAGCTCCTTGTAGTGCAGCGCCTTGGCGTAGGCTTGGCAGCGCGCCGCGTGCTCGCCGAGCGTCTTCGACTCAATGGGCAGTGCCTTGTCGTCGTGCTCCATAAACTCCGAGAGATTCAACAGTGTCTGCAAAATCTTTGTGGGAATGGTAGTGGAGCGCAGCGCCGAGTCAATGGTCGTGGCAAGATCTGCTTGCATGCGCTCAAACAGTTCGCTCCAGCACGACACAAAGGCCGCATTGAAGAGCTCCTGTGCCAACGGTTCGTACACGTGCGCCAGTGCCGAGCACGATCGCAACGACGGACTCGGCGACTCGCGCAGCAACTCGACGGAAAACTGCCGCATCCACTGCACCCAATCTTCCTTGGTCGACTGCTCCGTCGATTCCCACGTCTTGCGCAAGTTAGCCTGATTCACCGCAAGCTTCTTCAGCGTGCCCGTTACCACACCACCGTCCGAGCCTGCACCACCACCAATCGCGCCACCACCCACACCACCACCGCCACCCACGCCACCCACGCCGCCACCCACGCCGCCGAGACCCCCGAGTCCGCCACCACCCGTGGTCGCACCACCAGCCGTGCCGTTGGCCATGGCCTCGCCCAGCATATCGCCGCCACCGCCCAACATGGTCGACTGGTTGCCCGCTCCCAGTGTTGGTCCGGTGACACCGACAAGTCCCAAACCGCCGCCAACCGGACCGCCCATTTGGCTGCTGCCCATCAGCGAAGCGTTGTCGCTGTTGAGCGCACTCTGCAGGAAGATGTCCGTCTCGGGGGCGTGTCCAGCCGCAATGCGCGACGCAATCGTGTTGAAGAGCGGATGTTGAATGCGGTTGCGAATAAGCAGGGGACGCACAAGCGGCAGAAATACCGCAAAGTCGTTGCCCATCTGCATGGCAATGGCCGATAGCGCCGACATGGCGACGGGACGCAATTCGGGCGAACTGTTGAGCACGCGCGCAATAGGATGCACTACACGACTAGCATAGTCGGTGAGGTCGAGGCGACGGCACATGCGAGCAACGGTGCGCAACGCAGCGTCCTTCACCGACAGTTCGGCGTCGGTCGCCTCGAACAGCTTCACGATGGCCGGCAACACCAGGTGAAGGTAGTCGTCGAGGTTGGCACCAAACTTTTCGAGTGCATCCAGCATTTTGATGGTCGCCTGCTGGTCGTCGCGCTGAACGCGACGTGCAAGCACACGCAGAATGCAGGGTAGCAGTTGTGGCAGGTAGACCTTGAATTCGGAGCCGATGGCAAGCGAGATGCTCTCGACAAGTGCAATAATGGTCATCTGAATGACATTCCAGTAGGTGTTGATCAAATCGAAGATGTCCTCGAGATAGGGACGCACATGTTGACGCACAATGGAGACAAGTGTACCGAGTTCGCGAAAGAGAAACTCGCGAAAAGACGGCTCGTGACGGTGTCGCATGACTTGCAAAAGCGGTGCCATAATCTTGGGAAGGTAGGGCACGCACTTGAGGCCGAGCGACTTGACAATAAACATAAGTGCCTGCACGGCAAGCGTGTGGTGAGCACTCAGGGTGGGGTCGCGCATGATGCGCACGAGAGCCTCCACCGATACGGTCGGGTAGTAGTCCTCGGACGACGGACTGAGCGTCGTCGATGACGAAGCCGAGTCGTTGGCGTTGGCCTCGTCGAGGGTCGCGTCCACGTCGCGCACCTTCTGCTGATTGACCTTGTAGTGATAAGGATCGAGAGCACCAAAGATACCAATAAGCTTGAGAACCTCACGACGAATGGAAGGAGTCGGCTCCGTCTTCAAGAAGTTCAAGAGAATCGGCAAGAGAGACGCGTGGTCGAGGTAAGGGCGCATGACATAGCCAGTCGACACGGCCAGCTGGCCCATGGTGCGCAGGGCAACTTCACGCTTGGCAACCGACCCCTGATCGCGGAGCTGATCGATGAGGATGGGAAAGAGCTCATCGAGTTCCTTGGACAGCTCGTCGCTGCCAACCTTGGCGAGCTCGCCGAGAGCCGAGAGCACCGAACAGGCGACAGCGGGATTGCGGTCGCGCATTTTGGAAACGAGCACGCGTAGCACAGGCTCGACGTAGGGTTTAACAAGACGCGGTGCGTTTGCAATGAGACGGCAAAGCAGGCGGGCGCTCTCTTCCTTGTTCATGCTGACGCCCGAGAACTCGAGTTCCGTCAGGAGTTGCACAAGTGTCTTGCGCAATGGAGGCATTACATGGGCCGGATTGAGTGTGGTGAGACGACCAATAACGCTGACGGCAAGTTCGCGAATCTCAAAGACCTCGTCATTGAGTGCAGTAAAGAGCGAGCGAAGGTTCTCCGCTTGCGCAAGATACACGTCAAAGCAAGGATCGAGGGAGTTGAGCACAGAAAGACGAATGGACGGCTCTGGATCGGCAATGCCCACAATGAGTAGACGCTCAAGGACCTCACCGACCACGGCGGAACTGGCGCTCTGTTTGGCACGCGCCGTCATGTTGTCCAACGCCGATGTCTCCGCTTGCAGCATATGGTTGATGCCCGGCGGTGAGTTTGGAACGTAAAAACTCGTGTTGTTGCTTGTGGTCGGAGTCGGATGAGGCTCGGATGGCAACGGGTTGGTCGAAGCCGACGATGGTGATGCCAGTGAGAGGGTTGAGTCGTCAGTGCCGGAAGGAATACCGACCGAAGCGGAGGTGGGGAGCGCTGCAAAAGAAGTCGATGGAGCAGCAGCACCACCACCACCACCACCAGCACCACCAGCAGCAGCAGCACCAGCGGAGGCACCAGCGGAGGCAGAGATGCTCGATGAAGACGACCCTGTAGCATTCGTAGCAGCAACTCCAGCAGCAGCAGCAGCAGCAGCAGCAGCAGCAGCGCTACCTCCAACAGCACCACCACCACTTGAAAAGGTTGTGACGGGAGGTGGGACAGGTGCGCCTGAGGAGGCGGTAGAGAGCGATGATGCGGCAGGATGAATCTTCTTTTTGCTGCTCTTGTCGGTCTTGGCGGAGACAGGACGTTCGGCATTGGCAAGAATGCGCAAACACGTAATGGCGGCCTCCTTGCGAATGCCAGCCGAGTCATCCTCGAGACACACGACGACCCATTCACGCAGGAAGACGGTGAGATCATGACTGCTGAGGTCAAATCTACCGAGGGTGCGCAGTGCAAGCATGATGGTCTCGTTGTCAAACGTCTCGGAGGTAGTGCCACCAGCACCACTGCTGGAAGAAAGCAAGAGATTGGCAGTGCGCGAGTCTGAGCCTCGCAGACCAATGGCGGAGGCGGGGCCTGAGCGGACGGCACGGGCACTTGCGTTCACAACGGCACTGACAACATTCGTGGCGGACGAGACGGGCATGCGACCAGACGTGGCGGGCCGACCGCCACTGCCGGTGCCGTTGGGCGGGATGGAGAGTCCCGGAAAGCGGTAGGGAAGACGCGAGAGAACCTTGGAGAGGATCTCGAGCAGACGTGCCTGAATGTTAGGCACCATGGCCTCGATGTTGTGTGCGAGGTCGCGCAGGGCCACAACGAGTGGCTCGCTGAGACCACTGGCAAACATGAGGTCGAGCAGGTCGTACATGCTGGTGGAGAGGCAAGGGACGGAGGGGACGGCACGCGCGAGCATGGAGACGCAGGCGAAGACGGGACCCTCGTTGGCAAGCTTGCTGCTGCCACGTTTCGGCGTGAGGCCGTCGCGCACGTTATTGAGGATGCGTTCGTAGTAGGGAGGAGTGATGTCGGCGCCCAAGGCGAGAGCCATTTCGCCAAGAGCGTGGAAGGCGGAGGCGCGATGGGGTTCGCGGCGCACCACGTTGAGCAAGTGTTCCATGCACGAGTCGAGGTGGCCCGAAGCGACAAAGCCCTCGGGACTAAAGCTCGCCAGGGATGGAAGCAATGAGATGACGGTGCGTTGCACAAGCGAGCTACGATGGTCCTTGTACTTCATGATGGTCTCGCAAGTGAACGCAAACTGCTCCATCATAAACTCGTCCTGGTGCAGCAACAGTTCGCCCAGGGCCAGCAGCGAGCCGTGCACTGGATCGTCCTTGTTCGACTTGAGGCCTGTCAGAGCCTCCTCGTAGACGATTTTGGTCCATTGTGCGCGGATGCGCGGCTCGCGCTTTGCCGTGAGGGCCAGAGCAGCGCGCAACGCTGCAATGGCCCCCTCGCGCACCGTGTTCTTTTGGTCGCGCACGGCGACAAAGATACTCTTGAAGAACTGGCCGATGATGGTGTAGAAGAGGGTGGGGGCATTGGTCGCGAGCTGGTCGAGGACGAGCACCGCAGCGTACCGCTTCATCTCGTTACGATCGCCCTGCAGCCACTCGAGCGCCTCACGCGCCTCAAACTCGATAAACTCGGCCGTGAGCGTGCCGCCTACAAGGGCAAGGCGACCGACCGCCTTGGAGGCGACGACCATGACCTGTGCGTCGTTGCCAGGCAGCACATAGCGCAACTGGTTGGTAAAGCGAGCGATTTTTGTGGCGTTCTCTTCGCCCTCAAAGTCTATGAGCTCGTTGATGGCAAGCAGGCCGCCAATGCGCTCCGCAGTGTCTGTGCAGTGCACCATGTCGCTGATGCCGCGGTCAACGGCCTTCATAAAGGTCACAGCGTCGCCTGGATTTTCTCGGACGTGCGACGCAACATAGGCGCGCAGTTCCTGGGCTGCACGGACGCGCGCGTCCTCGTTGCTGTCGACAGAGAGGGCGGGGGTGAGCAGGGGGGTGTGGGGCGCGCGGCAGACGGGGGAGAGAGGGCCCAGGGGGGCCGGGGGAGAGGCGGGAAGCGATGCGGCTGCTCACAGCATCGAAAATACCCAAGAGAAAAAAAAGAAAAAAAAGGGAAAAAAAGAAGAAAAAAAGGGAGAGCGGAAGGGAAAGGGGGAGAAGTGGAACACACAGGTGTGAAGAGAAGACATACCGGCTCTTGAGCTCGCCGAGTAGGCGAGCAAGTTCTGCCATTCACGAGAAGAGAATAGAAACAAAAAAAAATAATGATCATTGATTATCAGTAGAAGTTCGATGTGACCGCCAGAACTGTAAGATGAGCGCAGGCTGATGGTCGAGGTGACAAGTGTAGAGTCACTGGACACTGAGGGATCAGGGATGAGTGTGTGAGTGAAAAGGATCGGTTGGATGGGTTGTTGTTATTATATTCCTTTGGTCTATTAATTATTCATTCGATATTCAATATCATCAGTCGAGTGAGAGTCGACTCGACACTCGACAGTCGACAGTCATCAGTTTCTCACTCAGTGAGTGACACTCACTCATCACTGATCCTGAATAATAATATAAAAAATCGACATCTTTAGTGCTCTTTACTCTGACTCAGATCACTCATCACTCAGATCACTCAGTCTTTTTTTTGTTCATTTGCAATGGCTGATCACAAGCGCGACAAAGCTTGCGATGAACTCCAGCCCGAAGGGTTTGCCTCGCCTCGCCGCCTGTCGGCCATGAAACGCTCGGGCAGCAGTGGGATCAAGGATGAGCATAGGTACGTGAGTCGTGTGTTGAGACTGTTCTTTTGGGGTATTGTTGGACGATAACAATTTCAAAACCGACAAGGGTCGACACCCGCTGAGCCCAAAACGCCTTTTTGCTGCCTTCCCTGCAGGTCGCAGAGCGCCAACTCGATCCTACTGACCTGGACGGTGCCTCCCAGAAACGTGCTGGTCATCAAGAAGCACCGTGACAGCCGTGCGACCGACAAGTTTTTTGAGATTGTGTTGTGGCTGCTCGACGAGAAAGTGAGATGATAATTATTATCATAATTATTATAACAATGTTTCTTTTTTTGTTGTTGTTGTTGGCTCACACGTCTATGTTGTATGATTAGAAAATGATTGTGTATGCGGAAAATGGAGTCACGGAAGACGCGACGTTGCGCGACGACGGACGATTTTCGGGTCTGATCAGTCGTCTGGAGATTCTCGACACTGCAAACATTCCGAAATCGGACGAAAAGGTGCGACAACGAGTGAACGTGTGTGTGAAAGAGAGGAAACGGGAAGAGAACGATCAGAGACGAGGTGGATAATAATGATTGTGGTGTGTAGGACATTGACATTGACTTTATCATTTGCATTGGGGGCGACGGAACCATTCTGTATGCGTCGTCGCTGTTTCAAGCGGAAGTACCGCCCGTCATTAGTTTCCATATGGGTTCGTTGGGATTCCTGATGAACTTTGACGCGAGTTCGTTTCAGACGCCCATTGAGCGGATGATTGCGGGTCGAGCGAGCGCGACACTGCGCTCACGACTCGAATGTGAGTTCATCAAAGCACGACAGGTATCCTATCGTACTAGTCAGACACAATGACGAATTGAGTATCCATGTATGCATTTGTATGTCTTTTATATGTGTTAGTCTGTGCACTGCGTTTCGCCATCACAGCAGCAATCACGTCGCGACAGCTTCTCCTCCTCTGCTCACGATACCATTTCCGCTCTTCCCTCGACGGAAAATGTCTTTCGCATTCTCAATGAGATTGTCATTGATCGTGGCTCATCGTCCTATCTCAGTGATTTGGAAGTGTACTGTAACGGACGGCACATCACCACTGTCCAAGTAACTCGAAAAAAATCAATAGATTGACAGTGAGAAAATTGACAATGCGTAGGGTGATGGGTTGATTATTGCCTCATCGACTGGCTCGACGGCGTACTCGCTGTCCGCCGGCGGGCCTATGGTCCATCCCACTGGTAACTCATTTGCACTGTGTGTCGTGAGAATTCAATGAGTATTGCGCTACTTTTTTTCTTCATTCTTCTCTTTGTGCGTGTTACGTTTTTTTTTGTGTGCTTTGTGTTTTTCTTTCGTATTCTTTTCTTTTACATGACAAAATCGAAGAAAGAAAGAGGAGAATCTAGTGATGTGATTTACGCAATTGACTTATTCCTGTGTACGCACTCACTCTCACTACATCACTCACTGCTTACACTTTGGCGCAGTGAATGCGATTCTGCTGACCCCCGTGTGTGCGCACTCATTGTCGTTCCGGCCGATTGTGATGCCCGACACAGTGATTCTGCTTTTGGTGGTGTCGCCGCACAGTCGCGAGAGCGTGTGGGTGTCGCTAGACGGACGCAACCGTCATGAACTCAACAAGGGCGACGCTATTCGCGTGCGCATGAGCAACTCGTATGTGCCAACCATGAACGACATTGATGACTCTGCCGACTGGTTCCACTCCCTCTCTTCCTGTCTCAATTGGAACACGCGCGTGCACCAGAGACCTTTTGAAGGCAAACTCTAACATTGTACATTAACAAAAGAAGACGGTTTTTCATGTTCACACATCCACAGTGTCTCGTTTTGCCAAAAGAGATTTTTGGTTTAAAGCGCCCGCTTCAACATAAATTACGTGTGCAGAATCCTTGTAGGCTTCGTCGAATCGACATCGGGAGACAATGTTGGTGATCTTGCTGTGTTCTCGTGCTGACGTAGTTGCAAGACGCAGTTGCAGGTTCAGGATTGTTAAAGCGATCATATGTGCATCCTGCAGCAAAACTACAAGAAAAACATTCTCTCCTATCACTCAACAACGTTCATGCGCAGATATAAATAATTATTTTAATTTTAATAATAATAATAAAAAAATATAATGATTAATAATAATAATAATTTAAGAAACAATAATAATAATAATAATAATAATATAATTAATATTATTATTATTATTATTATTATTATTATTATTAATTTATTATTATTATTAATTATTATACAGAAACAAATATTAATTTATAATAAATATTTTTTAACATTATCGTTATGATACGGTAGTATTGACAGTGGTTTGAAGGGAAAGCTCTCGAAAGGAAGAGTGAGGAGGGGGAGAGGGGAGGAGAGGCCAGTGGGGAGAGCGAGCCCATTGAGGAGTGTTGTGGAGCCAGAGGGAGGGCAGGGCGGAGATAAAGGCGTGCTGGGGCGCATGTGTATCACTGGTACTGCCAGTGGGGTCGTCGGCACGAGCAAATTTACGGGCGATGAGGAAACAGTGAGTTGGAGTGCAGGGGAGTGAGTCGGTGTAGGCGAAGGAGGTGGCGTTCCGGAAGGAGGCTGCGTCGGCACCAAACTCAAAGGGATGCTGGTTGCTTGTTTTGCTCCAGCCCCAACGCGCGTAGGTGAGCGAAGCTTTCACGCGGAAGAATGACCCGAGGGGCATGGGAAAGGCGGCAAAAAAGTTTTGAAAGATGTGCTCGGGTGTGGAGACGGAGAAGGACACGCCAAACTCAAAGAGCCACGACCGGTGCTCGCGCATAGCAATCTGTTGAGCATGAGTGCGTGTGAGGGCCGTCCACGAGCTGCCCTTGAGGAATTCGTGACGAGGTACGGGGGGGTTGAGATGATTTCCAAAGTAGCGCACGGCCCAGTCGAAGTTGCGCTGTTTGCCTGAGACAGGGTCCTCTGTGCCGGGCCCAAAGCTCTCGAGGAAGGAGGTGTTTCGATGGTAGATGAGAAGGTAGCGGTAGATGAAGGCAAACGACTGGAGCGGCAAACAGGACTCGGTGACGGTGAGAAACATCTGGTTGTGCGCATCGTCGGCCAGCGCCAGCTCAAGCAGCAGAAAGATGGCATTGGCCATGTCGCGGGTCTTGTAGCGCGTCTTGATGGGCTTCGGGTGGTTCACGACGGGGTTGTCGTCGCTGAGGCGCGACGCAAAGGGGACGTTGGGCGCCGTGTGGGCGTACAGAGTGTACAGCTCGCGTGGGACGCCGCGGAAGAAGGCGCGCCACGCATGCGGCAGTTTGTGCGTGCCGTTCTTGGCCAGAAACACAAATGCGATTTTGCCATAGCGGCGCGCAAAGTCGGCCGTGAGCGCCTCCTCGGTGGGCGTCAGGGCAGCATCAGCAGCAGCAGCAGCGGGGGTGGGGGCGGCGGGGGGCTCCCGTGGCAGCGATCGCAGAGCGACTGTCACCGGACGAAGTGTGGACGGCGCTGGCGGCTGACTCCACCACAAGACGCCCCCGACGAGTAAGATGCACACGGTGGCGGCAAGTATCCTACTGACATGAAGGCGGATCATAATAAAAATTTGAATTGAATGAGTAGGAAAATTGAATGAGTAAGTTTACAAATCAAATATTTGTCATGTCGTTCAAGCGATCCAGAAGTGATTCCAGTGGTTCAGCCTCGTGCAAAGCTGGGGGTAGCGAGGAGCCCGGAATGCTGCAGGTGGCTGAAAAACACTGTCGCCGGTACGAAAAGTGCTCTGATCACTCTGGCGACTGTCGTTTCTCTCGCTGACCGTCTTGCTGGGGGTGTGTTTGTTTGGCGGGTGGGCGTGGGCGCTGGGGGTGCTTAGGTTCATTCAAGGGTGGAACCGGGCGCGTCGCACGGACGGCATTCGGTGTTCGCAAATGACGTACGTGTCATCTCTGTCTCTCTCTCTCTTACTCTAACGTTCCTTCTCAACTCTCACCATTTACAATAATAATAGAGGAGGCCTGACTAACGTGCTCATTAAATGTGATTTGGTTGATGAGGACCTGGCTGACGTGACAGAGCGGCGCGTGCTGGTGCGTCTGTACGGCAAGAACGTCGAAGTCTTCTTCGACCGAAATCTCGACCAAGTGCTGTTTGTGACGCTTGCCGAGCGCGGCTTTGGCCCTAGGCTGTACGGGCTCTTTCCAGAAGGACGCATTGAGCGTAAGATGTCCACGCGAGTCCTCTCGTGCAGTGTGTGTGTGTGTGTGTGTGTGTGGTGTGTGGCCCTTGACTGTTATGTGTGTGGCTTTTGACTGTTATGTGTGTGGCCCTTGACTGTTATGTGTGTGGCTCTTGACTGTTATGTGTGTGGCTCTTGACTGTTATGTGTGTGGCTCTTGACTGCTATGTGTGTGGCTCTTGACTGATATGTGTGTGGCTCCTGACTACTTTGTGTGTGGCTCTTGACTGCTATGTGTGTGGCTTTTAACTGCTGTGTGTGTGGCTCTTAACTGCTGTGTGTAGAGTTCATTGACGGCCGAACGCTTTGCACCAATGACCTTTGCCAGCCCGCCATAAGCACAGCCATTGCGCAAATGGCTGCTCGAATCCACGCACTGGTCGTGCCGCTTGACAAACGACCCAATGTCGAGCGTGACATTCTCCGGTGGATGCAACTCGCAAAGGAAACGGTAAGACTTGCGAAAGCCAGCACAAGTGCACCATTGTGTAACGTTTCATTAGGGTTCTTCCCTTGCGAGTGAATTTCTGAGTGATTCTGACGATATTATGCGATTTGTGCGGGAAATTGTCTCTTTGGCACACACTAAAACGGTCTTTTCTCACAATGATCTTCAAGAGGGTAAAACAATCACAAAGTGTTTGCACATGAGAGTCACGCTTCTTTTGGTTTGTTTTGTTGTTAGGAAATATTATATTGACGTCGGATGAAACGTCAGAAGAAGTTCAATTGACAGTCATTGACTATGAATACGGGTAAAAAGAAACGCACGATCAAACAATACTCTAAACTACTTAATGTCGGTCTATTATCGTTTGTTTTATTCAGCCGGTACAACTTTGCGGGTTTTGACATTGCAAATCACTTTTGCGAATGGACTTATGACTATTCCCACTCTGAATATCCCTTTTTCACATTCTCTCCCGATCAATATCCCACTTTGGAACAGGTAACGTCGAAAACCAAGGTTCAAATTGAAACGCATTGTCAAACAGCAAAAGCGGTTCATTGAAACGTACCTGAACGAGAGCCAAGAGTTAAGGGGAGAGGAGGAGAGGGAGCAAGTGAGCACCGATGAGATTGCCTTGACTGTGAGTGATGTGATGCGCTTTCGCATTCTCTTGGAACTCTTTTGGGGCATATGGGGCATTTTACAGGTATTCAAGCTGATTGATAATCACGCTTACTTGTCCAAACTCCACTCCATTGTTCTTCTCTTGTTGTTGTTTAGGCCCAGAGTTCAGTGATTGTGTTTGGGTATAAGAGTATGCTCAGACGCGATTGAGCAACTATGTCCGATTGAGAAGAGAGTTCGAAGAGAGTGACAAATAATGAATGAAAAATTGTGCAATTTTATTTCTTTTTCTGAAAAATAGACACAAAACTCAGAAATTCCAATGAGAGAGCAAACGTGTTATAATGTAATAATCATAATAATCATAATAATTATTAATAATAATTATTGTTATTCTTATTATTATTATTATTATTATTAATAATTATTGTTATTATTGCTATTATTGTTATTATTAGTATTATTATTATTATTATTATTACTATTATTATTATTATTATTATTATTATCATTATGTTAATGTGTGTGAAAAAAAAACACAATGTATTGTTCTACTTGAGCTCAAAGAGCCCCCAAGTAAGAGGACCATCGGGAGAGCGCAGGAGCTTCAGGGCCTCCTCAAAGGAGTATTCCTTCTGCTCGGACTGGTCTTGCTTCTTGACCGTCTTCTTGGCATAGCGGAAGAACTTGGCGTTGGCCTTGGTGTCCTCGTCAAGCGCCGCCAGAAAGGCCTCCACCGAGAAGGGGTCGTCGAACTCGCCGCCGTCGTCATTGCCGTCGATCACGGCGCACTTGCGTACCTCCTTGACAATAACGTCGAGCGTGATTTCGTCGAGTTCGTGCGCGAAGATGGTGCATGAGAACGGCTCAACCTTCTTAATCGACTCGCCCTATACACCCACAAGTGTCACTCACTCCCTCTCAAAACCCCAACCCCAAACTCAAACTCAACCCAAATCGACTTACCTGCAGCGACACCAGCTTACTGCGCTTCATTGGGTTGACGTTGTCGCCACGCCACCACGTCGCAATGTACTTTGTGCGGCGGAACTGCCCAGTCCCAAAGCCCATGCGCACAATCCCGTACAAAATCTCATCGTCTTTGAGCCATTCGCGCATCTCCTCCACCGACAGTGTTCCACCATTAAAGAAGTCCATTTTGTTGTCGGGCGTCGGCTTGAACAACGCCCAGTTAAACGGCCCCCGTGGCTTGCGGATCTGCTCCATACACTGGTCCGCCGTAATGTCGCCCATCTCAATCGCGGTCAGTCGGTGTCCATCGCCCGCCTCAATCGACGCGCCCGCTGCCGCCGAAGATGATTGCACCATCTGTACGCATAAAATAGATGAGTAAAAATAAGCAGAGTGAGGCAAAGTAATGCATACTAATACAATGATAGAGAAAGTGAAACAAAGTGATACATACAGAGAGAAGCAAAGTGATACATAGAGCGAGTGAAGCAAAGTAATACATACAGAGAGAAGCAAAGTGATACATAGAGAGAGTGAATCAAAGTAATACATAGAGAGAAGCAAAGTGATACATAGAGCGAGTGAAGCAAAGTATTACATACAGAGAGAAGCAAAGTGATACATAGAGAGAGAAGCAAAGTGATACATAGAGAGAGTGAAGCAAAGTAATACATAGAGAGAGAAGCAAAGTGATACATAGAGAGAGTGAAGCAAAGTAATACATAGAGAGAGAAGCAAAGTGATACATGGAGCGAGTGAAGCAAAGTAATACATAGAGAGAGAAGCAAAGTGATACATGGAGCGAGTGAAACAAAGTGATACAGTGAGAGAGAAGCAAAGTAATAAATCAAAAATACATATAGAGAGAGTGAAGTAAAGTGATACATAGAGAGAGTGAAACCAAAGTGATAGAGAGCATATGTGTGTATATATGTGTATGAGTGCACATAAGACGTGCGCCATCGCATCCGCCCACCCCCCACGCCATCTGACCTTCTGATAGTCTCTCTTGAGGCTCTCAATGGAGAACTCTCCGTTGTCCGACACAAACACTGTCTTGAGCTCCGTCAGAACATGCTCGATTGAGCAGTCCTCGCGGTCGTCAATGGTCACCTGGCCGTTCACGTCGCCCACAGCACTCTTGACAGCACCTGTGGACGTCCGTGTCAGTGTGTGCGGTTTCAATCACAAAATCAAACCAGAAAAACCAAAAACACAAAAGAAAAAAGAGCCAAATGGGACAATAAGAGACGGACATACGGCAGAAGAGGCGCTTACCCAGGTTTGTGTTGACACGGGCCTTCTTGATGCCCGACACATTGGCCCCTTTGAAGACAACCTAACAACAACACATCCAATCAATTATTATTATGGTTATTGTTATCACATTCCATAATTATTGTGTGATTCGGACCATCAGGAGCTTTGTGCGCTGAAACGTGCCGGAGCCAAGAGTAAACCGCAACAGTCCAAACTGAACGGCGTCGTCGCTGAGACGGAGCAGTTGACGTGCACAACATGAGATCACAAATCAGATCTTTTTTTGGTTCTTACTTGAGGTGTCCGCGCATCTCATCGATGCCGCCCGAGCCCGTTCCAATAACTTTCATAGCCATAGTAGAATAAGTCGTGAGAGTGGGAATGCGCTAGTTGAAATGGGAATATCAAAATTTTATTGTTTGGAATAATTTGATTTTGCCATTTTGGAAGATATGAATAAATAAGCCAAAACAATTACAGCTCTTGATCCTCTATTTATTTTTTCTTAATACAAATTTTACAACAATACAACATCACACTGCTTCCGCGGACTGCCATTAACTTGAAAACTCGCTCAAACTCGTATTACGGGAATGATTGGAAAATAATGCCCAAGAAAAAAATACTTCGAATGATTGTCTTACTCGTTCATACAACAACGGAAACACATTGAATACAAGTACAACAATACGTTGGTTTTGATCGCTGTACAACAACAAACAACTCTCTTCTAGACATTCCACTCGGCAAACTCGACATGGCTTCACTCGGCGTGCGGGACTCTGCGCCTCAGCACAAACCCGTGTGCGGTCCGCCGCACATCAGGATCACCCGGATCCCGCGGAAACACCGGTGGTCGGTTCATATCCGTAAACAGTCGCTCAGCAAAGAAATAGTGTGGAGCTAACTCGGCCAACGGAAAAAACGCCTATAGAGGGAAGACAAAACCCAATTCTTCAGTCCATATTTCACGCACATTCTATAGCATTACCAAATCTCGATCAATATGCTTCACTGTGTGATGACAATACCCAAACAGAATGATTCCTCCCTCTGCCAAGAGCCCACTCATCGACTCCAGAAAGTACTCTACAACACGAATACAATACAATGAGTGCGCACTTTCTCCATTCATCCTCTCTCCTCTTATTCCTACTGTGCTGATTGTGGTTGAAAACCAAATCACTCATAATAATCACATCAAACCGACCGTGCTTGCTGCGAAGCTCTTCAATATCGCGACCACATCGATGCGCCTAAGTCGATTAAGGGTTGTATTAATAATAATAATAACATTATTATTATTAACTGATAGTGCACTATGACTGCTGTGTATACCTCAACAAAAATGCGCGACTTGTAAGGCTCCTCTGTCACAACCTGTGCCATGTTTTCTTTCACGGCATTTACCAGTAACTCCTCGGGATATTCTGCTGCCACCACCTTTTGCGCTGCAACGAGAGTGATCGGTAGTTAGTGCATCTGACTCATATCCGACTCGCGTTCGACTCTCTCCTCTTACCACCGGAAAAGAGCGCCACCAAGCTTGGAAGAGCTGCCCCAGCTCCAATTTCAATCACACTCTTGCCCAATACCAACTCTTTGTGGGCATCAATCCATTCGGCGAGTGAGTAGGATGAGTTTGAGATGGTGCTAAAATGATCAATGTCATATTGTGTGTGTGTGTGTGTGTGTGTGTGTGTGTGTCACACCGCATTGCTCACGCTGCCCTCTTACTGTGCATAAAGAGGATGCCACTGTGCCAGGGTGAAGGTGAAGCTAGCGGGCGTGCCCTCGCTCACGTCGCGCGTCTGTCGTGTGAACACGCGTGTGATCGCCGGCGCCCACGGCACCTCCACCTCTCCGGCAAACAGCCCGGCAATGCCGTCCTCTGCACCCTCCTCCCCGCCAGTCTCGTCAGCCATGGTCCGCCCAATTCACAGAATACCAACAATGAACAAATATCTAATGACTAATTATAAGTAATTGTGAGATGTGAGTTCGGAAGTGATCAAAATACATCGGTTTAATTCATTAATGAATTATACATTCTTCTTCTTTTTCTTCTTCAATACAAACGTATACAATCATTATCTCTATCTATTCAACTTGCCACCACTAAAATATTAAAATAATAATAATTATTATCGAAATCAGTCAATCACCAAATTCAAACTCTATCACGTCACGAGTCACTTTATCACAGTCTTGACAATTGGCACGAAAAGAAGAAACGAAGGTGACACATTGAAAATACTATTATTCAACGTCATGATAAAAAAAATTACTATTACGATTATACAATAACGCGCTGTTTTCTTTAGTGGTCTGCTTTGGAATCGTAGAACGAACGCGCATTTCGCTTCCGTGCGTTGAAGCGTTCACGGTCCGTCTTGAATGAGAGGGACGCTGTAAATGGTTGGTTGTGGGAGTCGGGTGAGAGCGGAGCAAGGACAGCGACGGCTGGAAGAGAGAAACGCAACTGACGATCGGGTGGCTGAACAGAGTCTGGAAGAGAATTGGTTTGGGATGGCGGGAGGGCACTACGTGGTGCGGTGGGGTGGTGGGGTGGCGGTGCAGTGGGTTGGATCGTGACGGGTGCATTTGCTTGGTTGATTGCGTTGACTAGTCGTCGCGTGAGTTTCTTGTGGAGAATTACCTATACATACATTTCAAGACCAGAACAATTTAGTACTCTCTATCACTTTGATTCTCCTCTCTATCACTTTGTTTGTTCTCTCTATCACTATTTTTCTTCTCTCTTTACTCCCTCCTCTCTCTCTCTCTCTCTCTCTCTCTCTCTCTCTCTCTATCACTTGTTCGATCTCTCTCTTTTCTCCCTCCTCTCTCTCTGAATAATTTGCTTCTTCCCCCCCTCTCTGCTCTCATTGTGTTTACTTCGTCTTCCGTCCAAGGTGTAGACCCAAAGCGAGCACGCTCATAGTTACTGATGAATGTGTCTGCGTCGTACCGGAGGGCCTTGAACCCCGCTCCCGAGTTGAACACAGACAGCCTACACCTCATTCAGCAAACGTCCCTTTTGTCTCGATGACCACCACCCACGACCCCCCACCACTCAGACAACACATACCTTGAGACAAGGGCAAGCATGTAGCCGCGCAGTGACTGCGTGCGGGGCAGCGACGCCGCAAAGTGCCGGTCGTAGTCGTAGACGGTCGACAGAAGCAGATCCGCCGTGTCCAGCACCTCGTCGACAAACGACCGCTCCGTGCCGCGACTCGTCATCTTCCAATTGCGTATCCGCTCGACCGTCTGCGGCGCCGGCTGCAGCCGTAACCGAGCATTGCTGGCAAGCTGTTCGCGGATGGGCACACACTTCTGCCCTAACGCCCCCATGTCGCCCCATGCCAGCGGCATACACTCCGTCGTCTTGCGCCGAAACATCTTGAACATGCGACGCTCCCGTGCACCAAAAATGAGAAACAGAATCCCCCCCTGGACGAGCGTAGACGCGAGACAAGAGGGAGAAGCGTCGCTCGTTGAGTTTTCACAAATATAAAACAAAGTATTATTATTATTGTCGTGTAGCAATACCGTCACGCCGTAGACGATGACAACCAAAAGGATCTCAGCGGTCTCAAAGCTAGCCATAGCCAAGAAAACAAAAAAAAAATTGAAATGACTAATTTCGGATCTAATGTAAATGAACAAGCAAACCTTCGAAGTTTGAAAAGTAGTCAGTGGTCACTGGTCAATTCTCAAAACTACTTAAATAGTTGATAGTGCGACTCCACCCATCCATTCGCCATGTCGGACCATAGAGCATCGCAGAAGACCGTCGTCGTCGTGCAGGAGCACAGAGGGTTCTGCCAGCGCCACCATCTGTGCATGCTCTCGCGTGGCGCCAAGCGGGTATGTAGCGCGCCCTCGCCCACCGCCCCTCCTTGTGCCCCACCCCCAGCGCGCCACCCGCCGTCCACTCACTCACCAGAATTCTTTTTGTCACTCACAAACTTATTTTTCGAACAAAAGTCGCAAGAAAAATAGCTTTAACTCCTTCTTTCTCGCTTCGCCGTTCCCTACACACGTGCAGTTCAACGTCGCCCTCCCCACCTCCTCCCTGTCGCGTTCCGCAACAGTGTCCGTTGGACTTTTGCGCTTTCATCTATTTCAAGAAAAACACTCCCCGTTCCCCTCCTCACCGCCTGCGCCGCCCCCCGGCCTGCCTTGTCTTGTCTAGTGTGCTGGAGGCGATGTTGGTGGCAACAACTGGTACTTCTTTGCCTGGATTCTCACGGTATGGCCAAATGGAGAGAGAGAGAGAGTGAGAGTGAGAGTGAGAGTGTGAGAGTGTGAGAGTGTCGCGATTGCCCATCTAAGCGGATTTGTGCTCTCATTTAGGTGCCGCTTGATCTCGTTCTCTTCCTCCTCATGATGCTTTTCTGGATGTTCTACTACCTGTTTAAGGGCATCCACAACTGCTGCGTAAGACCATGCTCGCTCCCACTCCCAGTCCTAACCTCACACACTACACACACTCTATGCTTATAGTCAAACAAGGAAGTTGCGCGTGCGTCCGGTCCCGGTCCCTAGGCAACCACCTTTCTCTCATCCGAACCTGTATCCACCCCGCCACCCAAAACTCCCTCTCCTTTTAGTACAACAAGCTCGTTACAATAATAATTATTATTATATCCTCCTGTCAAAGCCCCTGTTCTGTCTGTTACCGTTGCATCTTGCGTCCCATAAACTCGCCCGTTCCCCCCACATCCACAGTGCTCACCTGCACTTGCATCTTCCTCTCCAGCTTGGAAAACAGCTGTTGCTCAAACGGGTGTGATGTGACGACATAGCGGATCGTCACATCGTTCGTCTGGCCAATGCGGTGCGCCCGATCTTCAGCTTGAATCAACTAACAAAGAGAGACAAATTGCTGTTCAGCGACTCTCACAGTCACGAAATCCGCACTCAATCACACTAAAAACACACTGAACCCCATTCAATCACACTCAATATCCAAACACACACACACACACACACACACACACACACACACACAACCTCTCAATCATTTTGTTCCTTTCTCCCCCCGCTCTCCCTCTCTCTCTTTGTTTCTTTCTCCTCTCTCTCAGACCTGTCCAACGTTCCAATAGGCCTCAGCAAAGAACACACTGGCAGCCGCATGCAAAGTCAGTCCCACACCGGCCGCAGTCAATCCCAACAGCCCCACTCGAACCCCACTCACACTACTCACACTCCCCTCCGTCTTCTCCTTCTTCTTCTTCTCCTTCTTCTTCTTATTCTTCTTCTGAGACGTGTCCTCCGAGCTTTCTTGTAGTGGCGTTTGAAACTCATCACAGAGCGCCTGTCGTTCCTGTGCGGGTGTTGAGCCGTCAATCCGAATGTACCCAATCTTTTTTTTTTCTAAATGTGCTCCAATCGCATCCAAAACCTTACAACAAAACAGCAACGACAACAATACAAAACTCAATACAATAGCATCTTCTTCTTGTTCTCATCTTTTTGATTCTTACAGACTTGTGGTGGGCAAAAATCAAATGCTTTCGGGTATCGTCCGGATCAACAAAAACAACTTCATCGAGATAGCGGGTAAACGCAGGTAGCTTGACCTTCCCCAGCGTAGCATAAAGATGTGTTAGGGCGGTGTAGAGGGTCTGCTGGGCGGGTGAGAGAGACGCTTTGGCGGACGAGAGCAGAGAAAAGTCGGAGTCGGAGAAGAAGAGTTCGCCCACAGCGGAAGCGGGAGGGGACGTAGACGAGCGACCCGATTCGATTGTGAGCTGTTTGCGCGCCTTGTCGATGGCTTCGGAGCATTTCTCAAGAACCTTCTTGTCCGATTTGCGCTCGACGTCCACAAACAGGGGCACGCGGGTCTTTGCGGGGAGTTGAGATAGCACCCGGGACTTTTGGCGGCGGATCATGACAGCGCTACGGAGAATCCACTGGAGTTCGTGGAGGTGAGAGGCACCAGCGAAGGACCAGGGCCCCTGGTAGAAGTGTTTGGTGTAGTGAAAGGCAGGAAGACGGGTGCCGGCGCAGTAGTGAACGCCAAAAGCAATGCGGTCGGAAAACAGCTGTGGCTGGACGGCATGCACGAGGTTAAAGAGTTCAATGGGGCGCGAGAGGACGGGAGTCCCCGTAAGGAGGATGCGATGGAGGGCGTGCTCGGTGAGACGCAGGATGGCACGGGTGCGCTGCGCCGTCGCCGACTTAATATAATGTGCTTCGTCGATGATGAGCGTGCGTCGTTGGGCCTCGCACAGTGCTTCAATGTTGTTCACTGCCAGGCCGTACGTGATGATGCAGACGGGCCGTGTCAGGTCCAGCTTTGACGATGAGCTCACCACTGCAATGTCACTCTCAGGAATGCCCAGAACCGCCATGAGCTCGTGCTTCCACGTCGCCGACAGCGACATGGGCGTCACAATCAGCAGCGGCCAGTCCGAGTGAAAATGCTGCGCAATCATGGCCGCCTGGCGCGTCTTGCCCAGTCCCATCTCGTCGCCCAGCAACACACAGCCGTTGGCACGGATGCCCCGAAGCACGCCCACTCGCTGAAAGGGCATCAACGAGCTTAAGAGTGTCTCATCCATGCCCAGCGCTCTCAGACCGGCCGTTGCCGCCCCGCCGTCCTCGTCGTCACTGCCGTCCAGCAACGGCACCGACAGACCCGTCAGCACTTCCAGTGGCGTCGCTGCCGGCCCCACCTCGGAGACAGGGCGAAACGCCGAGGCGACAAGGTCGCTGTGGCCAAGTCTCATGAGCTCCTGCGACGCCATGACGCGCAGCGACGTCGGATGCGGCAGGATGAAGTCAGCGTAGTGATCGGCAAGCATTGCCATCGCGGGCACTACCGACTGGGCCGTCAGCGTCGACCCTGCCGCCACGCTGCTGTGCTGCGCAAACAGCCGGTGCACCGTGGCTGCTGCTGCCCCTCGGCCCACGTTGGACAGCCGCCATCCGCTCGAGTCCTTCAGCAGACCAAAGCGTATTCGACCTCGTCTGTCGATTGCAATGACTGTTATGATATATTTACCGCTCAACAACAGTGTCGTACTTTTGGCCCGTGTGCACAACGGCTATCGAACGAGAGTACAAACTTCGAGCGGCACGCGCCCACTCGAACAGTTTGGCGTTGTGCTGAGCCATAAACACAGAAAATATTTACTTTTGAGTTTTGGGATTGGGTTTGGATCAAAAATATAAACTATTTGTTTTCATGGTGGTGTACTGTCACATATGAATTTATCACTCTATCGTCACCATACAATCAGACTCCCGTAACGCGCGAAATCATCTTGGTCAGCGCGGCCATTTGAAAACCAATCTTGGACGCATAGTCTACGCCAGTGTAGCCCCACCAGTCAAAACACGCTAAATGAGAGAGGGGGAGGGAGAGGGAGGGAGAGAGAAAGAGACGGTTAGGCATTATGTACGATTCTTGATTGGGTTCACTGCATAAGTGAGTGTACCTTTTGGATTGAGGGTGGTTGAGTGTGCCTACAAAGCGATAAAGTGTGAGTGCAACCGTATTCGTTTTTGTTGTTTAGCTGACCTGCGGGTAAAGGATAATGAGATGGTTTGCCTCTGCAATTTCATTGTAACCGGCATGAGCAGTGAAAGAGTCGTTGATAAGCGAATAGGTCATAAGACAACCGTGAAAGGCAAGGTGGAGACGACACTCAACTAAGAGAAGAGAGAGGAGAAAGAGAATAAGAGGAGAGAATTTCTTTATTCTTCTTAATTTAACTCTTTGGTTACCTTGCCCGGACTTGCAATCGGTTGGAACGTAGATTGAACCGGTAAAGTCAAACCCATATTCCGTTGGTTCCTAAAACGAACAATATAATAATAATAATAACTTTTTACTATTTTTCTGTTGTTATTATTATTATTCTTACGCTCAATGCAAAAAACTCCGACTGATCAAAGTACATCAACTACAAAAGACGCCATGAACGCAACATACAAGTGATACAGCCCGCAACTGGCAATGAGTCCATTTACACACACACACACAGGCACAAACACACATGCACCACACACACACACACACACACTCAGTCATGTTTACGTTTTCGGGCTTGGACGGAACGGACGGATCCATCTGACCGTAAATCGTCGTTAAAAGCGCATACGCTGCGTCGTAATCGCAGTTGTTGATATAAGGAGAGCCCAGATAGTTGCAGGGATTGCCAAAAGACGCAGTGATGAAGGCGTGCTCGGATGCGATGGAGAATTCACTCGTGACATTGGCCGAGAAGGCTTCGTAGTACTTGACGAGCTTCTTACCGACTCCCTGGTGGACAACCGAGTCCTGCGTGCCCGAGAAGACATACACCGGGGCGTTCTTGAGATGCTCGACGGGGTCAATGGTGCGTGTGGTCGATGCGGTTGTGCGTGTGACGCTCGCAAGATAATCAACATCAATTTGCGCCGGCTTGCTCATGCACGCGCCCAGGGCGATCTCCACGTTCGCCTGCGCACAGTAGTAGGGGCCCCCTGCACACGTCGACAAGGTGCGCAGCAAACAAGGCCGTTAGAATTGCGTTGTGGAAACCCATTCAAAGAAAGAGACGATCACAAAAACTTTTTCGCACCTGCAATAACTCCTGCACCATAAACAGACGCCGAATTCGCCACATGGTACTGCACAGCCATGTACGCACCCGCTGAGATCCCAGACACGCTTGTTTTCGCAGCATCAACAAAATATTTTTCCAGCGGCGGCGCAGTTGCGTCCACTACCGCTCCAAGCACAGCGCATAGTAACAACAAACGACTGAGACGAGCGACCATGCGACAACCAAAGCTTGAAACAATATAATTTATTTTTTAATTTTTTTATCGCTGATTTTCCTTTTGATCTCAAGCAACAACAATTTCACTTCACTTTTTTCACGATTAATATGAACTTCTCGTGGGACGCCGGTCCAGCTTTACGGCGCCTCCGAGATGTCCTCCCGGACCTCGCAACGCCCTTATTAGGTCCTATTTTCAAGGCCCTTGACGGCGCAGGGGAATCGTCGGCGCGTGTGTCGGACCACGCGGCTCACGACACTCTTGTGGGAGTCGCGCGCGTCTTTGTGATCGCGTCGCAGCAGGACATGCGCGATCCAATCGCGCCCGCTTCCCTTGCAGCCGTTGCGTCGCTGCAGGCTGCGGTCGATGCACGCTTGCCCACCAGAGTGCTGCTCGTCGCGAGACTGTTCCGTCCACTTCTCCTCGAGATTGTGTCGCTTGCCATTCAGTCTTGCGATCCTCACGATCCCCACAGTCAACTCGCCATCGCGTACGCCCTTGCAGCAACCCTCCCCGTTTATCCCGATGCCATTGGACCCACCGTACTCGTCAGATTCGCCTCAAACGAACGTCTCGCTGAGCATTTGCATCGTCTGGTCGACGACTGCGACACCGCCGATCCCACTCAACGCGCGACGTCGTCTCTTCTGGCCGCACGCACACTCGCCTTTGTCGCGCACTCCTTTGTCTCCTTCAATGTGAACGCCTTCCGCGACGCCTGGGACTGGTCGTCGCTCTTGGCTCTGCTCCACGAGACACCCTCCACCGATCCCTTTGTGCGTCGTCACGTCGTACCCACCGCACGCCTCTTGCTGGGCGCCTCCGAAGCACAGGCGTCTGCCTGGACCTCCGTTGCCGGCGCACTCGACGACACACTCGCCGACAGCGCCGTCTACAGCGACTGGCTCGTCGAGGCTCACCAGTCCCTCGAACTGGCGCTCCTCCAAACGTGCAACGACAACGACGACAACACCAATGACGATGGACACGCATGGAGCCTCCCCATTGAAGCACGTCATCTCAGTGATACTCTTGTGGACTTGTGCGGTGTTCTTGTGCCCACCACGGCAGCAGAGGCAACACCAGCACACGACGACAACGACGCGCCGCACACCTCATTGCTTTACGCACTCACGCCCTCAGCCGCAGACAACATGCACCGACTTGCAATGGCGCTGCTGCAGCCGCAACAGGCCATTCTGCTGACGGGCCCCACCAGTGCTGGCAAGACAGCGACACTCGAGCACGCAACGCACCTGATCCACCGTCGTGCGCTCATCTCCATCCACATTGGCGACCAAACTGACAGCAAGACGCTTCTTGGCGGTTATGTCTGCACCGACACGCCCGGCGAGTTCCGCTGGCGTCCCGGTGCCCTCACGCGTGCCGTCACCGAAGGCCGTTGGCTTTGCATCGACGGCATTGACCGCGCCCCCTCAGACGTCATTGCCATTCTCATTCCCCTCATCGAACATGGTCAGTTGCCTATTGCCAGTCGCGGCGACACAGTGCGCGCTCACCCGCAGTTCCGCCTCTTTGCGACCGCCCGCGACGACGCCGACACCTTCCACGCTCACCATGCGCTTTGGACACGCGTGCGCATTACACCACTGCCTGACTCAGAGTACCACAATGCCCTCACTAGCGCCCTCCCTTCCCTCCGTGACCACCTCGCCACGCTCATTGCCGCCCACGTCGCTGTCCGTGACGCCATCACGCGGCGCCGCGGGCGCTGTCCGCAGTCACGCGACCTCATCAAGTGGTGCGCGCGTCTTGCTCAGACTTCTACCGCAGATTCAAGTGCCTTTGCCGAGTCGGCTCTCGCCGAGGGCATCGACTGCCTCTGCGGTGCCCTTCCGCCCGCCACCGAGGCGTTTGGTGAAGCCGCACTGGCTCTGGCCGACGCCCTTGCCGTACCCCGTCACCGTGTCGACTTTTTCCTCAACACCTACCGCCCTCGCGTCGCACTCTCACCCGACCAGCGTCAGCTCACCTTTGGACGAACCATCCTGCCCATCACACGCGCACCCGAGCAACTCGACGAGCTCACCAGCGCTCCTCCGCCCCCCTTTGGCCACACACGGCACGCACTCGTGCTCATGGAACGCCTTGCCGCCTGCATCGCCCGAACCGAACCCGTTCTGCTTTGCGGCGAGACGGGCGCCGGCAAGACTACCGTGATCCAGCACATGGCATCACAGCTTGGTCAGCAACTTGTCGTCGTCAACATGAGCCAACAAAGCGACTCGGCCGATCTTCTGGGCGGCTACAAACCCGTCAACATGCGTCTGTTGGCCGCTCCTCTCTTGCCCCACTTCCACGAGCTCTTTGGCGCCACCTTTAGTCGTCGCCACAACGCAAAATTCCTCCAGACCATCGACGACAAGTTTCGTCGTCGCAAGTGGGACCACCTCATCAAGTTGTTTCGCTCGGCCATTCAAATGGTCCGTGACAAAATCGAAAAGGGCAAAGCAGCAGCAGCAAATGCAGAGACGTCAGCCGTGGCAGCAGCAGCAGCAGCAGTTGAGCCTGCTCTGAGTGACACACTCGTTGCAGGTTGGAATGAATTTGAGGAGTGTGTCGATCGGTTCTTCCAGCAACGATCGCGCGCTCAACATGGGTTTGCATTTGACTTTGTCGAGGGTGTCCTTGTACGTGCGCTGCGTCGCGGCCACTGGATTCTCCTCGATGAAATCAACTTGGCATCGCCCGAGACGCTCGACTGTCTGACGGGTCTGCTTGAGTCGTCGCATGGCTCGCTTGCTGTGACGGAACGTGGCGATCTCGACACCGTGACGCGTCACCCCAACTTCCGTCTCTTTTCCTGCATGAACCCCAGTACGGACTTTGGCAAGCGCGAACTGCCCACGGGCATCCGCTCGCGCTTTACCGAATTCTACGTGGCCGAACCCGACTCGGCCGAGGATCTCTCTATCATTGTGCGTCAGGTGCTCAGCGGTGGGAGTGGCGCGTCGAATCAATCGTCCGATGTCGCTACAGCGCAGCCGGCCGATTCGCTGCGTCCCATGGTCGACGCGTGTGTCTCCGTCTACCAGACGGCCAAGGCGGCCGCTAACGAGGCGCACCTGGCCGACGGCGAAGGGCGCCGCCCTCACTTCAGCTTGCGCTCTATGTGTCGCGCCGTCGCCTTTGGACGTCGTTGCGCGCGTCTCTGTGGCGGAGTTCGACGGGCTCTTGTCGAGGGTTATCTCATGTCGTTCACCACGCAGCTCAACAGTGCCTCACGCGCAACTCTCTCCCGCCTCATTGTACAACAGATCGCACCCAACATGCAACAGCACGACCTTGTCAATGTGCCCCCACTTCCGGCCAATGTCGCCTCGGACGAATACACATGCGTCGAGCGATTTTGGTTGCGCAAGGGGGCGCTGTTTGACGCCGACCGTGTCGCCAAGGCACGCGCCGCATCCGTCGCCAACGCCGACACTGAAGCTGTTATTGCCGCCGGCGGTGACGCTTACATCCTCACTGCGTCTGTGCGAGCCAACCTCGTCGCCATTGCACGGGCAGCGGCCGCAGGAGCTCAGCCTGTGCTGCTGCAAGGACCCACGTCAGCAGGCAAGACCTCCATGGTGCGTCATCTGGCGCTACTCACGGGACATCGCTTCACACGCGTCAACAACCACGAACACACTGACTTACAAGAGTACCTGGGCACCTATGTCAGTGACGAACAGGGCCGCCTAGTCTTCCAGGAGGGTGTCCTTGTCACGGCTGTGCGCGAGGGCCACTGGATTGTTCTCGACGAGCTTAACCTTGCACCGACAGATGTGCTCGAGGCGCTCAACCGACTGCTCGACGACAACCGCGAACTGTTCATCCCGGAGACACAGGAGACGGTCAAGCCCCATCGCGACTTTCTGCTTTTTGCCACCCAGAACCCGGCGGGTGCGTACGCCGGCCGAAAGCAACTCTCGCGTGCCTTTCGCAACCGTTTCGCCGAAATTCACTTTGACGACATTCCCTTGGACGAGCTCCAGTGCATCCTTGAGCGCCGCTGTCTCATTGCCCCGTCCTACTGTCAACGTCTCGTCAATGTGCTCAACGAGTTGCGCGCGCGTCGCCAAGACACGCGCGTCTTTGCCGGCAAGGAAGGGTTCATCACGTTGCGCGACCTCTTTCGGTGGGCCGGACGTCGTCCCGACTCGTACCAGCAGCTCGCCGAAGATGGTTATATGCTGCTTGCCGAGCGATGCAGACGGGCCGACGAGCGTGAGACGGTGCGTGCGGCCATTGAAAAGCACATTCCACGCACCTCCATCAACGTCGAGCAGATGTACACGGGTCAGGCATTGCTAGACACGCTCGCAGCCATGCCCCGCGACCAACTTGCACCGCAGCTGCACGATGTGGTCGCCACCAAGAGCCTGCGCCGTTTGCTCACCATTGTGTCACGCTCGCTCGAGAACCACGAGCCTGTGCTGCTCGTGGGCGACACGGGTTGTGGCAAAACGACTGTGTGCGAACTGCTTGCGGCATTGCGCCAACGTCCTCTGCGCGTCGTTGCTTGTCACCAGCACACCGAGACGAGTGACTTCCTTGGCAGCATGCGACCTGTTCGGTCCCTTGGCGAAAGCGCAATGGAGGAACAGGAGCAGGAGAAACAGCGCAAGTGGTTTGCGTGGCAAGACGGTCCCCTCGTCGAGGCGATGCGCGACGGCTCACTCTTGCTCGTCGACGAGATCTCTCTTGCGGAAGACTCGGTGCTCGAGCGTCTCAACCCGGTGCTTGAGACACCCGCGACACTGGTGCTTGCTGAGAAGGTCGGTGCAGCCATTGAGCATGTGCGTGCCTCGAGTGACTTTGCCGTGCTTGCTACAATGAATCCAGGCGGTGATTTTGGCAAGAAGGAGCTCAGTCTGGCGTTGCGCAACCGTTTCACGGAGGTGTGGGTGCCGCCGGTGACGGACCTCGACGACATGCGTCTCATCATTGACCACGAACTCGCCAAGTGTTCCTTACCCGAGCCCCTACCCGCCTACATACCCTCGGGTATTCTTGCGTTTGTCTCGCACTGCCGTGAATCGGCACTCGCCGCGCGTGCCAAGGCGACCACCGTCTCGCTTCGTGATGTCCTTGCCTGGGCTCGCTTTGTCGCGACCACAGCGCCTCGCGTAGGACCCGCCGCCGCCTTTGCGCACGGCGCCGCGCTGACTTTCATCGACGCCATGGAGCCATCGCCGTGGCGCTCCGCCTGCGTTGAGGTGGTGCTCGCGCAGCTGCCGCCTGCCCACGCGAGCGAGCATGCCGTCTCGAGTGCCTTTGACGAGACAGCTGGTGCGCAGGTGACGCTCGAAGCAAACGCAGCGACCCGCACATTTGCGCTGGGTCCCTTCGCAGTCGAGTACGGCGGCGAGAGTGACGCTTTTGCGAGTGTGTATACACTTGACGCGCCCACCACGCGCCGCAATGCGTTGCGTTGCATGCGTGCGCTGCAGTCGCGCAAACCTATTCTGCTTGAGGGAAGTCCCGGCGTGGGCAAAACCTCACTGGTATCTGCCATTGCTCGCTGTGCTCAGCGCAAACTCGTGCGCATCAACTTGAGCGAACAAAGCGATATTGCCGATCTGTTTGGCTCGGATTTGCCCGTCGACGGCGGTGCACCCGGCGAGTTTGCCTGGCGTGACGGACCCTTTCTGCAGGCGGCGCGTGCCGGCGACTGGGTTCTGCTTGACGAGCTCAATCTTGCGTCGCAGCAGGTTCTGGAAGGTCTCAATCCGTGTCTGGACCACCGCAGCACTGTTTTTGTGCCCGAACTCAATTTGCAGTTTGCCTGTCCAGCCTCCTTCCGCGTGTTTGCCGCGCAAAACCCTGCCGTGCAGGGCGGCGGTCGCAAGGGATTGCCTCGCTCCTTCCTCAACCGCTTCACGCAGGTGCACGTCTCACCCCTCGGCGCCGCCGACTACGTCGCCATTGCATCGGCCGCGCATCCGCAGCTGTCACCCTCTACCATTGAACGTATGGTCCAGTTTAACGCCCAGGTGCACACGCTGAGCGCTCGTCTCCCCGGCGGGCCCTGGGAGTACAACCTGCGTGACGTGCTTCGCTGGTGCGACTGTCTTGTGTCGCGTCCCGACGCCGCTCAGGACCCCGCACGTTTTGTGGATTTCATTTATGCCCAACGTTTGCGCTCGATCGACGACCGCGAACTTGTCTGGCGTGCGTTCACGTCTGTCTTCCAAGACGTCATTCCCGCCGAGCAACTTAGCCGATGCCACGAAGACCTTGGTCGTGATCGTTCGCGTCCCTTCTTTCGCCTCAGCGAATCCTTTGTACAGTTTGGCGACGCGTGGGCCCTGCGTCGCACCAACGACACGTCCACCTCAACCACCCTGCCCGTCGCTTCGTCGTCCTCCTCCTCATCGTCGGCGTCACTGTTGCTGGGCACGGCACTGCGTCCCCTGGAGCACCTGCTCAAGTGTGTCGAGATGAACTGGATGGCCATTCTTGTGGGCCCCGCTGCTTCGGGAAAGACTTCGCTTGTACGTCTTTTGGCCGACGTGCTCGGACGTCCACTGCGCGAGCTTGCTGTCAACGGTAGCACCGACACCAGCGAACTGTTGGGCGGCTTCGAGCAGACCGATGCAGCGCTGGCGGCTCGTGAAGCCAAGGGAGCGGGACGCCACGCCATGGACGCTGTGTGCTCGTTGCTGCTCACACAGGGTCGCATTGACGAGGCATGTGCTCTGCTCCACGAGTGGAACACCGTTGGCGGCGCACACGACCATGCGTCGTCACTTGTTGCAATTGCTCAAGTCATGGACCGACTCACGAGTGCACTTCAGAAGAGTGCCAACGACGATGACGACAAGAGCACCGACGACGCGTCAGTTGACATGCTTGTGCAAGTCATTGAGCAGTGTCGTATGTTATTGGAGCACGCCACCGAAGTGGCCACGCACGGCGCAGGGCGCTTCGAGTGGACCGACGGTGCGTTGGTGCATGCCCTTCAACGTGGCGAATGGCTTCTCATTGATGGTGCTAATCGATGCAGTGCCGCCGTACTGGACCGTCTCAATGCTCTGCTTGAACCCGGCGGTGTGCTGGAGCTGAGCGAGCAAGGTGTGGTCGACGGAAAGATTCGTCGCATTGCCGCTCACCCTGATTTCCGTCTGTTTCTCACGGTTGACCCGCGCGACGGCGAACTCAGTCGTGCCATGCGTAATCGTGGCATTGAGTTGCACGTGGACGCCGTTAACACGTCACACTCGCACGACCTTGCGTCGCTTGTGCGCGCTCAGGGTGTTGCCGATCCGTCTCTCGTTGCCTCTCTCGTCGCCCATCACTGTGCGCAGTTTCGTCCGCATCGTGCTGCGCCGTCGCTTCGCTTGCTCTTGCGCGCCGCCGCCTGGACTGCCTCGGCGGTGTACCAGGGTGTCGCGCCCAAGCAGGCGCTCATCAACGCGTGTGATCAGGTGTACGCGTCGCACAGCGACTTTGTGCCCGCCGACGCAGCACATCAACTGCGTGGTCTCACTCCTTGGCATGTGTCGCGCGCCACGCTCAACCGTGGCACAGCCGCGACACAGACGGTCCTCCGTGACGCTTCTGTGCTCGTCGACATTGTGGTGGCGTCCCACGAGAGACCCGCGCACAGTGATGACGACGTGACACGGTCATCGGTGCTTCGTCGCGTCCGTGCCGCCGTGGAGTTTTTCTGCTCGCTGGCGTCGCTCAGTGACTGGCGATGCCGCGCCACACTGCTGGATCGTCTTGCGGCCGCGACTTATGTGGCCAACGATGACGATGACGAGGCTCGCTCGAACGCTCTACTCATTCGGGATGCACTTGAGTTTGGGTGCACGTGGTTGCGCCGAGCCGCCACCGAACACACACTCTTGCCACAGGCACAGGCGCACCTGGCACGCGTGCTGGCGTCTCATCCAGCGTTTGCCACGACAAAGTCTGTGCAGACGCATTTTCTGTGCGAACAGCCCCTTGACGTACAGGTGAACGGACCCGTATCGCGCTACATTGCTGCGGGTGTGGTGGACGCGACGACTGCTGACGCATTTACACAGTATGTTCAGTTGAGCTTGCGCACTCACACACTGCGGTCGCTCGAGGCTATGCTTGCCCAGCAACAAGTCAACGATGCGCGTGCTCGTGAAGGATCGCTGTGGTGGCAGGCGCTGCGCTGCGACGAGGCGGGTGTGGGTGCAGTGGAGTTGGCGCACCCTGTTGCCGAATGGCTTGTGCCCGCTGTGCGCTCGGTACGCACACTGGTGCTCACCGCCGTCTCCAATTGCGCTGCTGAGGACTGGTCGTCTGAGCTGGCGCGCGACAGTTTTACCACGATGCACGCGTGCCTTGCTCTTCAGTCGAGCTGCAACTCGACTGGCGCGGAGATTGCATTGGACGCGCTTGCAGTCTGCTGGCGTCTCCTGTGCGACGCCATTGAGTCACTCGTGGGAAATCGTTCCTCGCTTGTGCTTGACAGCCACCTAGTGGTGGTGGCCGAAAAGCTCGATGCAAGTCTCGGGGGTGTGCGTCATGCGGCACTGTGGCGCCCCTTCTGGCTGCACGGCGGCCACCCTCGCGGCTTCCGCAGTGTCCAAGCAGCTGAGACCCTGCGTACGCTGGTCGAGGCGAGTGAGCGATTGCACACACACGCACGCGCCGCCGACGAACGCACGCGAGTCACGGTGAGTCAGTTGCGTGGGAGTCTATGTGACGCCGCTGTGACTGTGTTGCTGTTGAACGAGCGAGGCGAGGACACGGGCGACGGCTCGGCCTCCCATTTGTTGAGTGAGCTTGCGAGTGTCGCGTCGCTTGTCGATCGTCATTTGGAGCAGCGTGCAGTTGCGCCCACCATTCTTACGTCGCAACAGGAACAACGACTTAAACAACAGCAACAGCAACAACAAACTGGTTCGGTGACAGCTTTGCGTGGACTTGGCAGTGACAATCTCAACGACCGAGCGGCAGCCTATGCAGCAGCTCACATTGACGGTGTGCCGGGCAACGCGGACGACGACGACGACGACAATGGTCTCGCATCGATGGCGGCCGTCGCTGAGCGTCTGCGTCAGGTGGCGTACGACGAGGCGGAGCGGTTGCGCCATCTGGTGTTGACACTTGACGAGCGTGCGTTGCACGCCGATCTGCTCGCGTGTGTGCTGGAGGCAGGTAAAACTCAGGACGAAGCGTGTCGTGGTGACGGCGGTCCTGTGTTGTTTGGCGATGCCCTTGAGCAACGACTGCTTGCCATTGGCGCGCGTGTGCTTACCTGTGTTGAACGACCCGCCCACAGCGCTGCTCCCTACCGACAACTCGAGTGGCGACTCGCGAGTGGACGACAGAACACTCGTGATGCCGTGGTGCGCACTAGCACAGCGCTCGAGTGTACCATGGGCGACCAGCACTGGCGTGTGGGCGGACCTCAGGTGGCGACGAGTGCGTCACAGACGACGCACTTGTTGCCACTCTGTGTGAATGCTCTGGCCGTGCCTCTGGGCGAGCTTCAAGCGAAGAAGATTCAGCTGGAGCAGGTGGTCGAGCATCTTGAGCGTGCGGCGCCTTCGCTTGTTGCCTGGCGTGTTGACAAGGCCGAGTGGCGCATTCTTGGCGTGTGTTTTGCGCGTGTTCTTCTAGCGTACGCTGGCGAGGCAGTTGACGAGACGCTGGCCGAGCAACTGACCGCACTTGCGCGTGGCGATGCGACGCATTTCGACGGTGCTTCGCTTCACCGTGTTCTTCCCGTCTCGCCCGATTTGAGTGGCAGCGACAGTGTTGCCCAGTGCATTGAGCTCTTTTCGCAACAGATTCACGATGTATCGCTGGAGGAGCACACAAGCACGCGTCGTCGTGGACACGTGGGCGTTCATCTTGGGCTGCTTCGATGTGCCCTTGTGCGTCCCGCCAGTGCCGTTGATCCGGCCGTGTTGAACGCGGTGAAGTTGGCGACGGTCTGTGAGCGCACCGAAGACCTGGAGGCCGAGATTGACGTGCGTCGATGGCACGAGCAGGTCGTTTCGGGTGGCGCATCGAGCACTGCGGCGATTCGGGAGCGACAAGAGTCGTTGGCCGTGATGCAAGTGGCGCAAAAGGAGTACGAGGAGGACACGACGGTGCGCCCAAATCCGCCAGCCTTCACTCAGTTGCACCAAACGCTGTCGGTGCACTTGGGCCAGGGTGGCATTGGATCGCTGGAGCGTGCTTGTGCGCTTATGGCGTTGCTCGAGGAAGTCTCTCAGCTGGTGGTGGCGGAGGATGCGCGCGCGCTCACCGAGGCACTTGCCAAGGAGCGCGTGTGGCAAGATGCACAGGCGGCGCTCATTGTGCGTCTGCGTGATTCATTTGCGCTCTATGTGGACATTGTAGAGCCGATTGTGGCGGGACTGGAGCAAGCGCGTGTTGGTATGCGTCTGGTGGCTGCTGTGGCCGCTGCACAGTGTTTGCGCACGCCCACAACGGCCGCGCTCCTTGGCGAACTGCTCACCGTGGGCTCGTCGTGTCTGTGCAACTCGCGTGCGTCCATTGGGCTGCTCTGCGAAGCAGCCGTGTCTTTGCTGCACGCCAAGAAACCCGATGCGAGCAGCGGCAAGAAGAACCCGAATCAATATCG
Source organism: Ministeria vibrans ATCC 50519 (assembly GCA_943704425.1). Lineage (NCBI taxonomy): Eukaryota > Filasterea > Ministeriida > Ministeriidae > Ministeria > Ministeria vibrans. Next base: position 53,054 of record CALSCP010002736.1, read on the forward strand.
CACGCACGAATGTGCGATGTTGCTACTGCGCACGGCGCTGGAGCGCGCCATGTGGGTGGCTGGACAGCGCGGTCGTGACGACGAGGAGGCTCGCGAGACGCTGGCGGCCGTCATGACTGTGTACATGGACTACTGGCGTGCGTACGAGGCGCAACGACTGGAGCGCGAGGCACGCGAGAGCGAGTTGTACAAGTACACGTCGGGTGGACGCAAGAAGGTGTACGAAGGGGACACGGAGGAGGCGGACATTGAGGCGGAGCTGCGTGTGCTTTTTCCGTTGTTTGACGCCGATCTGGCGGAGAACCCGGAGCAGCAGCAGCAAGAGGAGGAGGAGGCGGCAGCGGCAGACGCAGCGGCCACTTCTGTGATGGACGATGTTGAAGGACGACTGCAGCCACTGGACGACTTTGATGTGGGATTGTTAGTGAATGCACATGCTCGAGTGTACGGCGATGCGTCTTCCGCTCACGTTGTGAGCCGACCGGACCGTGTGGCGATGCTGGGTACGAGCTACGAGGCGGCCGAGTGTGTGCAGGCGTGTGCGACCCGTGGCAACACAACAGCCACAACAACCACAATGAGTGAGACGGCGAGTGACTGGTGGCAGTCACCACTGCTGGCATGTGCACATCTTGACGACGATGCTTTGCCGGCGCATGCAGTGGCTGCGGCAACGCTGTCGCGTACACTGGACGGTGACGATCTAACCAATGGTTCGGCGTTGCGCTCGTTGTCAATTCGTCGTGATGAGCACAACAAGAGCGGAGAGTTCAGCTCGAGCGTCGATGTGTATCGGGAGGCGGCGCTGCACGAGGTGCGACGCGCGCGTGCCGTGCTCTCATCGTTGCGCGAAGGAGCCAACCGGGTGCTGGGCGAGTTTCCCGGTCAGCCACTGGTGCTACGACTGCGCGAAGTCTGCGAACGAGTGGAGTCGTTTCCCGTTGCAAGTCCTCTCATGCGATTTCTTTTGGGTCTCGAGGCGGTGCTGCGTGCGGGACAAGAGTGGGAAGAGTTTGCGGCGAAGCACGTGTCGTTGGCGCCCATTATTGCCGACGTAACGGCGATTGTGATGCGCTGGCGACGCTTGGAGCTGCACAGCTGGGCTCTGTTGCTGGACAATCGCGAGACGGAGTGTCGACGGGCCGCACAACAGCACTGGTTTAATTTGTACATGGCACTTGTGGTGCGTGCGCGCGAGGCAGACGACGTTGGCGAGGCCGATGCGCATGTGGTGCAGCTCTTTGAGACCATCGAAGGCTTCCTGCGCAACGGCACCCTCGGCGAGTTTTCCATGCGCATGACGCTGGTGCGCTCATTCCACGGCCAGGTGAGCACGCTGGCACAGAGTCACGGTGTCACTACAACTGTGTGGGCGCGCATTGCGAGTGTGCTTGACAATGCGCTGCGTTTTTACGGACAGTACGCGACAACGGTGCGCGAGCGACTTGCTGCGTCACGCACTCCCATTGAGAAGGAGCTCAAGGGAGCGGTGCAATTGGCGCGATGGCGCGACGTGAACTATTGGTCGGTGCGCGACCATGCGGAACGGACGCATCGCACGCTGCACAAGTGGTCGCGCAAGTACCTGACGGCCTTGCGACGTCCCATGGCCGAGGCACTCGGTGGCATGGGCACCATGAGTGACCTGTCACGTGCTGCCAAGGGAGCCGATGAGGTGAAGGAGGTCGAGGCGCAGCCAATTGTGGTTGTGGATGAGCTTGCGGAGAAGCTGCGTGAGCTAAAGCGCAAAAAGAAGGAACTCATGCAACGCCGCAAGAAGAAGAAAGAAAAGAAGCAAAAGAAGAAGAAGAAGAATGACGAAGGAAAGGATGATGATGAAGAAGAAGAAGAAGGGACCGTGGTGAGTGTGTTGGACACGATTGATGCGATTGTAGGACAATCGGAGCGTGTGCTGGGCCGACTCGAGTCGCTTGTGGCCTCGAGTGCATCCTTGAACAATAGCGGTGACGATGGAGCTGGCGTGTTTTCCGTTGCTCATGTGATTGCCAAGGTGCAACGGTTGTGGCGCAACGACCGACTGCTCCCGGCGTGTCCTGAGGCCCATTTGGTGCAGGCCGGCGACATGGCGGAGGAGATTGGATTGCGTGTGCGCTACTTTTCGTCGTGGGTGTTCAAGGATCCACGGCCGACACCCGGTGTGAACATGAGCAATGTGGAGGAGGCGCGCACGGAGCGACGACGCGTGCGCAAGGTGCGCAAGACGGCCGAGCGGCATATGGACGCGCTCAAGCGCAAGGCACTGGCACATCTGTTGCGTCAGCTGCGTGCAATGGGTCTGTCGTGGCGGTCGCGTCAGGCGGTGTCGTTCCGAGACGCAGCACAATTGCGAGCGCCCGCACTGCACGATCCCACTGCTCCTGTGGCTCTGCGAGTGAGTCCCGAGCGCGCGCGTGAACTGTGCGAGTCGCACTCGAACGAGGCCGACACCTTGTTCTATCGTGCGCTGGCGGGCACTGCGACCATGCGCGTGGCCTTTACACAGCCACACAGCGATATTTTGGCGAATGCTTTGTCGCAAAAGTGTCTCGGGTACGTCGAGGATATGCTTGCCATGATGCTGCAGCAGCGACGTCTTGTGTCGGACATGTCTGTGGCGGCGCGTGCGTCCGCTGCACGTCTTACTGCATTGGAACATGCTGTAGATGATGGGAGTAGTGCGGTGTGCGACGCACCCTATGTGGTGCGCACGCACTGGGTGGATGCACGCAATGCTGTTGCGCGTGTCTACGACGCCCTGGAGCAGGCGGCTGTGGTGGTGGAGACGGCACGACTTGCACCATTGGGTGTTGTGCTTGCGGCCCTGGGAGACGCAAGTGGACGCGTATCGCGTGTACTGCTGCAGCCGATGCCCACCCAGCTGATTATGGTTGCGCACCATGGACTCACGCGTCTCTGCGGCGCATTGGACGAGGCTGTGGCTACGTGTGTACAGCTTGAGGCGACGCTTGGCGCTGGTGTGGTGGCTACGGGGAGTCTTGCAGCGCGTGTGCTCGGTGACATTGTTGCGGCGGCTCAAGATTGTGTCAGTGTGCGTGCTCGTGTGACTGCGGCCCTGCAACAGCAGCAGCAGGAAGAGGAGGAAGGGGAGGAGGAGGAAGTGGAGCAGCTTCAACGTGCTGTGGTGGAGCAAGTGATGGTTGCGCATCAGCGAGTGCAGAGCATTATGCAGGCGCGTGTCAGAGAGGAGAAGGAGCGTGTGGCCAAGGAAGCCAAGCTTACACGCGACGATGGTGACAAACCTGACGCTGAGGCTGAGGCCGAGGCTGAGGCTGAGCGAGTGGTGTCGTTGCGGAAGACCCAGGCGCATTTTGCCGCGTTGTGGCGTGGAGTGCGATCGAGTGTGGTTGCGGAGCGCATTGAGGCCTTTGCGCGTGGCGTCGAGAAGAAGAGACACACGAAGAAGGACATGAGCGTGTCGATTGTGCGTGTGCGTGCGGTTGCAGAACAGCATGCGTTGCTTGTGGAGCGCGTCCTGTGTGAGTTTGTGGCGCACCATGTGGGCTGTTGTCGACTGGCACGAGTGATGCTGGGGGTATTCACTGAGCTGGCACACAAGGGGTTCTGTCGAGCGGAGGCGGAGGCAGACGAGAGTGGCGATGAGGAGGAGGGAGCCGGTGGGAAGGGACAGCTTGAGGTGGATGGCACCGGGATGGGAGAAGGGACGGGCAAGAAGGATGTGAGTGACGAGATTGACAATGAGGGACAGGTCGAAGGGCTCGAAGGCGATGAGAAGCAGGACGGTGATGAGGAGGAGCAGGAGCAGGAGGAGCAGAGCAAGGAGGATAAGGAAAAAGGGTTGGACATGACGAATGACTTTGAAGGCGATTTGTTTGATATGGATGGCAATGATGAGCAGGAGGAGCGAGACGAAGAGGCGTCGGAGGACGAGCTGGATGAGCAGATGGCGGAGGATGGACTTGATGAGGAGACTGCGGATGCCGTGGATGAGAAGATGTGGGGCGACGACAGTGACGATGAGCAAATGGATGTGGAGGAGGAAAACCGGGAGTTGGGCAAGGGAGTGGATGATGAGAAGAGAGATGTTGAGATGGGAGCAAAGCCGGAGGAGGAAGAAGAGGAGGAAGGGAAGAGGAAGAAGGAGGAGGAGAAGGAAGAGGAGGGAGCGATGGACAAGGATGATACGCGCAAGGGGGAGGAGCATGGCAAACCGGAGGAGAAGAATGAGGAAGGGGAAGAGGAGGATGAGGAGCGGGTGAAGGAGGAGGAGTATGATGAAGATCGGTACTTGAATCCGGAAGACAAGGGAATGGCGTTGGAGGATGAAGAGGATGTGGAGGCGAAGGAGGGAGAGGAGGAGAAGGAAGAGGAGGAGGGAGAGGGAGAGGGAGAGGGAGAGGACATGGAGCTTGAGGATGCAATGGACGTGGATGGAGAGGAGAAGGAAGGTGGTGAAGGAGAGGCAGAAGAGGAGGAGCAAGAGGGAGGGGAGGAGGAGGATGAGGAGGAAGCGGCGGGTGAGGGGGAGATGCATGCGGAGCGAGAGGAGAATGGGGATGATGTGGAGATGGAAGATGGGGAAGGAGGGGAGGAAGAGAAGGAGTTGGGAGTGAATGATGACAACGTTGCTGCTGCAGAGGAGGAAGAGGCTGCCGCAGAGGCTGCCCCTGAGGATGTGGTGGGCTCTCGTGGGGCTGATGCGACAGACGACGCCGTGCAAGGAATGGCGGACGAGGAGGAGAATGCGGAGGCGGAGACGGGTGAACGACATGAGCAGCAGGCGCAGGAGATGGAAGAGGATGCGCACAAGGAGCGAGGAGGGACACAGCAGCAACAGCAACAGCAGCAGGACAATCAACGGGAGGGAGACACGGACGCCAAGTGGAAGGCGCAGGATCAGGGGAGTCAGTCGGAGCGCAAGCACGATGAGGAGAAGCGACAGCGGGAGCAGCAGGAGGAGCGTCGACTGGAGCGCAAGGCGAACCCAATGCGGAGTGTTGGCGATGCGAGTAAGCGGTGGCGAGAGCGCCTGAAGATGCTCGAGGAGACTGTCAATGAGGATGAGGAGAAGAAGGGGAAGGACACAAAGGAGACAAAGGAGAAGGAAGAAGAAGAGGAAATGGATGAGAATGCGGATGTGGAAGCAGATGCGTATGAGTATGTGAAAAACGACGATGCGTCGGCTGGACACGACGCGCAAGTGTTGGGGGCACGACCGATGGAGGAGGATGCTCCGGAGGAGGAGAAGGAGGGAGAGGAGGAGGAGGAGGCAGTGCGCAAGCGCAAGTTGGATGAGGAGAAGGAGGAAGAGCCAAGTGGTGTGCGCCCGATGGCGGAGGAAGAGGAGAAGGAGAAGGAGGGAGAGGTGGAGAAGGAGGAGGAAGAGGAAGAGCCTGCTGTGAAACGACGCAAGTTGGACGAGAGCGGACGACGGGAGATGCGACGGAACAAGCAGAAGGAAAAGAAGAGTGAGGAGGAGGAGGAGGAGGAGGAAGGAGAGGGAGCACGGGATATGGAAGATGTGCTGATGGGAAGAGAGGAGGAAGGAAGGGAGGACTTGCGGGAAGAGACGGAGGAAGATGGAGAGCGGATGCGGGCACAGGTGGCAAAGATGGCAGCACTGGAGATGATGGACGAAGAGAGTGCAATTGCGCAGTGGCAGGGCGAGCAGAACGCGGACCATGGTGCAGGCAGTGAGGAGGGGAGTGTGTCGCGGGAGACGAGTGGTCGAGTGTGGCGGGTGCACGAGCGCAAGACACACCAGTTGGCGGCGGAGCTGTGTGAGCAACTGCGGCTGATTATGGAGCCACAGCTGGCAGCGAAGATGCAGGGGGACTATCGGACGGGAAAGCGCCTGAACATGAAGAAGGTGATTCCGTATGTGGCGAGTCAGTTCAAGAAAGACAAGATATGGCTGCGCCGCACACGCCCGTCCAAGCGCGACTATCAGATTCTGCTGTGCATTGACGATAGTACGTCGATGAGTGCGCTGCAAACAGTGCAGTTGGCGTTTGAGTCGCTTGCGCTTGTGGGCACTGCAATGGCGCGACTGGAAGCGGGTCAGTTGGCTGTGATGAGTTTTGGACGGACCGTGCGACTGCTGCATCCGTTTGAGCGGCCGTTTACGGACGAGAGTGGCGTGGAGTGTGTGCGGCAGTTTACATTTGCGCAGGAGGCGACCGACTTTGGGCTGCTGATGGAGTCGTCGGTGGCGCTGTTTGAGCAGCAGCGGAGAAGCAATCGCGCAAGCAATGCGCGCGAGTGCTCGCAAATCCAGTTTGTCATTTCGGACGGACGTGTGCTCGACGGGGGTGAGCGTGTGGAGCGGTGGATGCGGCATGCGCGCGAGACGGGCATTCTGCCAGTGTTTATTGTGCTTGACTCACCCGAGAGCGACCACTCGTTGCTCGACGTCAAGTCGGTGCAGATTGGCGACGATGGCAAGATTAAAATGACGCGCTACCTCGACACCTTCCCCTTTCCGTACTACGTTCTCTTGCGCGACATTGAGCGCCTTCCCGAGCTCCTTAGCGATGCGCTCAGGCAGTGGTTTGAGCTGTTGCGAGAGGAGGAGGTTTGAGGGGTTTTTGATGAGAGAGAAAGAGAAAGAGAAAGAGAGAGAGAATATGTGTGTGTGGTGAGAGAGGCAGAGAGAGAGAGAAGGAGTATTTTATTGTGTGAGAGAAGTGTGTGTGTGTGGTGTGTGAATCATGTCATATGAAACGGAATCCTTTGATGATTATCTTATTTTTATTGTCATCTATCGTACGATTAAAAGAGTGTCTCGTTCGATGAGGCCCAAACGATTGATTGATGTTGATTGTATCGTATGGGAAGTAAGTTATATAACGTGCGAGTGCGAAAGCACTCTGACAACTATATCACTTGCACCCTTTTCATTATAAACCATTGTAATTATATTATTTATATGTCAAAAGCACTCTGAAAACTATTTCACTTGCGCCCTTTTCATTACAAAACAATTTATATTCTCTACATTGCTGCGGTTCGCTGAGCGCGTGTGCATCGGTCTGAGTACACTTTGAGCGTCTGTGCGTGCGTCACTTCGTCGACAGTGAGCTCAGCCTCCATCAGACGTCGCTATAAGAGAGACAAAGATAGAAAAAGACAGAGAGAAGGAAGGGAGAAAGAAACAAAGTGATGAGAGAGAATAATGTGATATAGAGAAAGACGAAAGAAACAAAGTGATGAGAGAGAACAAAATGTGATAGAGGGAGAACAATGTGATAGAGAGAGAACAATGTGATAGAGAGAGAGAAAGACGAAAGAAACAAAGTGATGAGAGAGAACAAATGTGATAGAGGGAGAACAATGTGATAGAGAGAGAACAATGTGATAGAGAGAGAGAAAGACGAAAGAAACAAAGTGATGAGAGAGAACAGTGATAGAGAGAAAGACAATAGAAACAAAGTGAATCAGAAATGAGTATAAGGTCAAAATCAGACAGTGACTCTCATCTGATTTTGTTTTTGATCCACTCACCGTGGTGCGAGCCTGCTTCAGAGCGCCAATATCGCCACTTTTGGCGGCTGTTTCAATCTTTTCGGTCCAAATGCCGACACATTTGTTGATGGCACTCACTCGCGTGCGGTGCGCCTGCTCGATCTCGGCAAGCACGCCATCGCATGCCTTCTTCACGTCTACGTCGTGTGAGAACGACGCAGTTGGAATCACACCGTTCAATCTGCGAAAATCGGTTCAAGAGAGGAAATGACAAAAAAATTTCTCTCTCTGTCTCTCTCTCTGTCACACTTGTTAGCAACGCGATCATCCACAAGGCGGAGCTCCTTCAGAGCTTGCTTGAACTCTCGAATGTCGTCGCAGGGGACAGACATGGAATGGGAAGGAGACTGAGTTGGGGAAAGGAGAAAAGACTGTCAAGTCACTCACGAGTCAAGTGATTTATGATTTCTATTAAAGAATTTCAGTTTGAATATTTTTCATCTCCCACAGTGCTGATATAACTGTGGGATAGCAGTGAAACTCAGAACCCACCCTCGAAAGAATACTCGAGTGAATTATTATGATTGTTTGAGTTGGAATAATGAAAATAATATCAAAAATAATAATAATAATAATAATAATATTATTATTATTATATTTTTTATTATTATAATGGGAATAATGAAGTAAAAGAATTATTATTATTAATATTATTATTGTATTACAATCAATATGGGTAAATAGAATGAGGTTAGAAAGGGATTCTTTAGGTACGATCGCGCCAGAACAATCGTCCACTATGGAAAAACGGCATAGAATCAACGTATTGGATGGATTTAGCAGGTGTGAAGGTTGAAAATTCAGAGGAAGGAGAGGCGCTTTGTGAATGAGACGGAGCGTGAAGGTCCATTGGTTGAGGCTTGGATGAGATCGTGAGGTTGGAGAAGGATGTTGGGAGATCCATCTCGCTGCTGCCCTCGTGACGCTTGTTTGTCCCGTACCAATCATAATACTCGAAGTGGGTAATTTCCACATACATTTGGAGTTCAGACGGAATAAGGTACCTCCAAAACTCACCATTCAACTGCTCGCGTGTGAACAATATGAGACAAAAGGTCAAACACGCATCACTATGACCTTTGATCGGCGCGCGGTTTGAGATTGAACGGAGAGCACGAGAGATTGCATGACGAGAGTGCGCACCAATGAAGGGATTCCCAGAGACATCAATGAAGCATAGATATTCCTTTGCAAAATGGCGCGAATCCTTCACCAAAACAAAACATCAATGATAAAAAACGTTACTGTATATAGCTTTGTAACGTACCTCAAGAGGAGTACCACTGCAGTAGAGTGATGGATCCCCAAAACTGAAACAGTCCCAGTCGGTCAGGTTGTTGTTGCTCAAATCAATAATTTCGTGTGCGTCTGGCTGAACCTCTTGGTGACGACGATAAAGAGGCAACGAAGAAGATGATTTTGATTCGTTCTGATTGACATTGATTGAGTCATAGCCACAACCACGGTACGAATACAGAACACAGGGAAGGTAGTCGGATGGAATAGAATAGGAAGACAACAGTGTGGACCTCTCCCGCATGCGCTCAGCAAGCGGTGGAACATGCAGTACTTTGAGTGGGTACTCAGATCCGCCATGGTCGGACGTCTCCGAGGACTCATGAGCGGAGGCAGTATGCAGGGATGGCAATAGAGCGAAAAAAAGACAATCGCCAGGCCAGGTGTAGCGGGAAAGGCTTGCGCGATACTCGGCATGTCGCTGGATAAGTGAGGGACTGAGGAGAGCTACATCACACAAAACAAAAGTATTGATGTGAAAACCCTCGAGTGTGACTTTTGTGTTTTGTGTGATTATCCTGTACCTGAACTTGATCAAGCGAATCTTTCAGCGGAAGGTACTTGTCACTGAGTACCAGCTCTCCCAGCAAAGCGGAAGACGGTAACTTTGGCCAATCAGAAGGCGGCGTCTCGTCAAGCAATGCATTTGCATCGCCTCCTGCAATCAATTTCCACTCGTCGAAGAAGCGTATGTGAGATGCAAATACTCTCCTGCGGTGCTGCGGTGAGATGAGCACATGACACCAGGCGGGCAACTGGCCACGCGCATCAAACAAATACTCCGGGTGCACAAACAGCACATGATCAAGCACATACTCCGTGTGCGCTTCGATCAGGCGCGGTAGAGCGTTTTTGGAGCGGTGGACTGCAGCGTTGCCGGCCAGAGACACTGTCACACGGGAAGTGCGAGAGATCAACTCATCGACCAGCTTCCATATGTTATTCTACAATAGAAAGAATTTAAGAGATGAGGGGAGCGTCTAAAGAGCATCTAAGTAGCGTTGAAGGAGCGTCGAAGTCGCGACTTTAGGTAGTATATTAAGAGAAAGACCAACACAGAGAAAAACAAAAAAAAAAAACAGAAACAGAGACAGAAAAAACAGAGTATGTTGTCAGTCGTACCTCTTTGCACTTGCTTTCGCTGTGGAAGAAGTTTTGGTTCAGATTGAGTATCCTCAAATTTGGAAACTTCTCCACAAATGTCGAAAGAAGTGGCACATCTGCGTCCTCAAGATGATTGAGGCTCAAGTCAAGATAGTAAACATCCTGCAGATCAATGTTATTCAAGAGCGCTTCCAGGGCAACGCTGAAGAAGGAAGCAGCGTCAGGCTTCGCATCGTGGGAGGACACCAGAGAGCGTAGTCCAATGCGCTCGCTCAAATTGAGCAGATGCTTCGTCACGACAAACTCTCCTTGTTGCGTCGATGCCGCCAACAATTCACGTTGCTCCTTGTCCCGACAGAGCTCCGCGTAATGAGGGTACAGGTGGGTGTAGTAAATGTCGTGAGGCGAAGGTGTCTCACTGGCCGCTTTCGCCATCGCCGCGAGAGAGAGTGGCGCTTGGGTTGTGCGACAGCACACCTCAAAGTCCCTGATCGACAGCCATTCCAAGTCGGAAACCTAAGCCAAAAAGAGGGGTTTTGAGTCCAAAATGTGACGAAAGATAAGCGAACCAAACAGAAAAGAAGAAAAAGATACCGTAAGATGCTTAACAGCGTTCTCAATACGCACGAAATACTCTTCCGAGATTCCCTGGCATTTCAATTATTCCACGTATGTCGAAAGCTACAGACTCGTGGATTAGAAGTGGTATTCGAGCTCGTGGATTCTTTCTGGCTGGGGAACACATGCAATGCAAAAAAAAGACATTAAAGTAGTGCGTATTCTGATATTTCCTCACCTGCTGCCTGCGTTGTAATCTTCTTTTCTTCAATTCTTGTAGTTGAGCCTTTGTCTCGTTTGACAGTGGACCAATTGGCATCCATCTCAATGAGCACTGCGGATTTTGTGTCAGACAAGCATTTGGCCAAGACCTCTCGAAATTCGCACTGTCAGATTCAGAAATAGGACCAATAGTTTCAAAATGCACGCCATCTTCCTGAAACGACACCCCAAGAAGACCCTTTTTAGCAAAATGGGCCTTGTCAAAAAGAGCATGAAACGGTGCGAGTGACGCGTAGATATCATCAACTGGATTGCGGCGCTGTTCGTCCGCCAAAACTCGCTCAAGCATCTTTCTGACTTTCACGTCACTCCTTGCACTCTTCAATACAGCAGAAAGGCAGTCCCCTACAGCAGGCAAAATATTTTTATAATGACAATAATAATAATAATAATAATAATAATAATAATAATAATAATAATAATAATAATAATAATAATAATAATAATAATAATAATAATAATAATAATATAATAATAATAATAATAA
>CALSCP010002736.1:64292-75184 GCA_943704425.1 Ministeria vibrans ATCC 50519
CAATAATAATAATAATAATAATAATAATAATAATAATAATAATAATAATAATAATAATAATAATAATAATAATAATAATAATAATAATAATATAATAATAATAATAATAATAATAATAACAATAATAATAATCAATAATAATAATAATGATAATAATAATAATAATAATAATAATAATAATAATAATAATAACAATAGTCAATAATAACAATAATAATAATAACAATAATAATAACAATAATAATAATAATAATAATAATAAGAAAGTAGAACAATCTTACTGGACTTCTGTGTGTGCGGTGCAGAGAGCAGAAGAGCAGTCAAAAACTTGGCGATTTCCGTTTGGCTCTGACACTCTGGGCACCATTCATCCACGGACACAACCCTGACTCGGCACTCTTGCACGGACTGAAGAGTCAAGTAAAAAGTGTATTCTGACATTGCCAAAGTTCTTCTGCAAGTCTGCAACATATTATACATTAATAAATTTAGGAAGATATGACAAGCATAATAATAATACAAGACTGACAAAATAACAACCACCTTTAGACGTCCATAGAACACAACCCACGCGACAATAGCACCCGAACCCATTGCAATAGAGCAATGGCCCAACCCCACTTGGTCCCAAAAGACAATATCCGCAAAGGTAAGGGCAAAAAGTGTGTGTGAAAGATCGTTTTACGATTTCAGATATTCTGTTCAGTTTCGCACTGGAAAACAAAATGCGACGGTGGTACGGCGCCGAAACGCATACAGCCACATTAATAATACTAGCATTAGGCTACCAGCACTGCAAAATACCAAGGCAGGCGGACACAAATGGCGATATAGTCATCGACTCAACCAGAAGAATATTTTTGTACCCGTATGTGTAATGCGACTATGCGTAGCGTGAGAATTGAAGCTCGTATCACGCTATTCGTGTATGAACACGAGTTAGCAAACTAATGCGTAACAATTTTTTGAAATTTGAATTCCATTTATATTACTACTGTGTTATTTATTTTACCTGGTTCAGGTTCGTTCCGACGGACTTAGGCTGTGGGACTACATTGGTTCCGCCATGGCCCATGAGCAGCACGTCCACTATCCCGTGCCCTGTTTACTACTTCGATCGTGCCTCCCTTTGGTTAGCTATTTATCAATCAACGCACAGTCTGAGACTCTGAGTGATCTGACTCGATCACTATTCTTCTCCCGATACGTAACATGTCTGCCGCTGTTTCACGACTGCTAGTTGTTGCAGCATTTGGTCTCTTGAGCATGGTTGGAGAGGCGGCGACTCCCCGTGAGCGAGCAGTCTCTCTGATGAAGACGATGAGTCTTTCCGACAAGATCAAGCTGCTGCACGGCACACTGTCGTCCAACTACACGGGCGAGACGCAACAAGTGCCCGCCCACGGCATACCCAGTATCCGCATGAACGATGGTCGTCAAGGGTAAAGGAATATGACCAACTCCTCTCTCTCTCTCTCTTTCTCATTCTCTCTCACACCCAAAAAGCGTTCGAAATGCGTTCCACGACGCCACGGCATGGCCGTCGCAGCTGGCACTTGCTGCCACCTTTGATCGTGACCTCATGTTTCAAAGCGGCGCAGCGTCCGGTGCCGAGTTTGCCGCCAAGGGCGTCACAGTTGTGCTTGCGCCAATGCTCATCTTGGCTCGCGTTCCGCAGGGAGGACGCAATTTTGAGTCGTGTGGCGAAGACCCACAGCTCGGCTATGAATTGGCGTTTGCTGAGATTCAAGGCATCCAATCGAACGAGCTTGTGCTGGCGAATGCAGACGACTTTGTGTTGAACAATCAAGAGCAAAATCGCATGAACGAGTCCAGTGTGTGTGACGAGCGGACGCGCTTCGAACTGTACTACCGAGCGTACGCGGGTGCTATTGCAGCGAACGTTGCGAGTTTTATGTGCTCGTATAATCGCGTGGCGGGCGTACATGCGTGTGAGAACAAGGAAACGCTTACCGACGACTTACGTGGGCATTTGAAATTCGATGGCTTTGTCGTGAGCGACTGGTACGGTACACACTCGACGGTCGCCTCTGCGCTGAACGGCCTTGACATTGAAATGCCCATGGGAGTGTACTTTTCTGCGCCAGTTTTGAAGGCGGCTATTGCCAAAGGCAGTGTGCCTGAGGGAGTTGTGGACGACAAGGTCGTGCGCATTTTGACGCAGCTGTTCCGTGCGGGAATCATGGACAAGGCAAACCATGGACATGCCGATGCCAACACCACCTCGGCAGCACACTCGGCACTGGCCCGTCGCATTGCGACCTCAAGCACGGTGCTTCTTCGCAACGAAGGGAATGCGTTGCCGCTGATTAACGCCGGACTAGGCCAAATAGCGGTGTTTGGCGATGATGCGTACGTTGACCCAATCTGTTGCGGCACTGGCAGTGGGCATGTGACACCCCCTTTTCTGTCGACACCCCTCGACGCCATTAAGGCGCGTGCACCCAGCAGCGTGCGCTACGCGGCAACGCCTCGCAACGGCTCGTCGTTGACGCAATTTTTCTCTTCGGTGCGACACGACCATCTTTGCGCGCCCAGCTGTGACGAATGTTTCGATTTGTATGTGCGCGAACGACTCGAGGGTTACACGTATGGAGCGACGTGTCCGTGGGGCACCACCTGTGACGAGCTTGTGCTGTACTGGAGTGCCACGGCCAACGACAATGTTCTGTCGACGCGTGCAGTACCTCCCAGCGAGCCTGGGTACACGCTTGTGCGCACCGTTGCGTATGTGCCCACGTTGTCGTACCAGGGCACGCGCGCGACAGTGCCATTGGAGTTGTGGGTGGTTCATCAGGACAATGGCGACGCCAGCAACGCAACGGACCATTTCACACTGGCGAGCGCGGCATCGAGGCAAGAGGCGGAGCGTGCTGGCTACACCATGCTGACGACACTGGCACGCGTGTTCAGCGAGCCGTACGACGCCTTGGACGACGCGACGCACCTGGCTCAGTCAAGCAGTGTTGCCGTTGTATGTGTGTCGACCGCCTCGGGCGAGGGATCCGACCGTGCGAATCTGTCGCTGGCGGATGCAGACACGGCCATGATTGAGGCGATTGCTGCTGTGCAGCCGCGCACCATTGTGGTCCTCCACAATCCTGGGGCGGTACTGATGCCGTGGATTGATCGCGTGCCGGCCGTGATTGCGGCGTGGTTTCCCGGCCAGGAGATGGGTGTGGCGCTGGCGGATGTTCTTTTTGGCGATGTGGACCCTGGCGGTCGTTTGCCGCTGACGTTTCCGGCGCGTGAGACGGACACGCCTGTTGGCACGCCCGAGCAGTATCCCGGGGTGGACGGTATTGTGACGTATAGCGAGCGACTGCTCATTGGCTACCGTTGGTTTGACGCAAAACACGTGGTGCCGTTGTTTCCCTTTGGCCATGGTCTCTCGTACACCACCTTTGTGTATCGCGAGCTTGCGGTTGAGCGCGCTTCCCCGCTCGCGGTGCGAGTTGGGTGCACCGTCGTGAATCAGGGCACGTCTCGTCAGGGGACCACGGTCGCACAGTTGTACATTGCCTTTCCTGCCACCGCCGAAATGCCGCCGTGGCAGCTGCGCAACTTTACACGCGTCTCATTGGGCCCGGGTGCGAGCACACGCGTCACATGGGAGATGAGTGTCGCTCCCGCCGACGCCGTCTTCTCCACTTGGAATGTGAGCACACACGCGTGGCAGACAGTGCGTGGCACCTTCAATTTTACTGTGGGCGAGTCGAGTCGTGATCATCGCGTGTCCACACTATTCACCCTCAAGTAAACTATTGGAGAATTTCAAGAAGAAGTAGCCCCTTAAAGAGGTGTCGGCGTGCCGCAGCTAAGCTGTGAATTATGTATAATTATAATAATAATAATAATAATAATAATAATAATAATAATAATAATAATAATAATAATAATAATCATGAGGAGTAAATGAAGTAAAAAATCATTTTTCTCTTGTGAGAATCTTGGCGATTTATATCTAAATATAAATGAATTTCGGAGTGGATCCTGATCGACTGTATCCACTGTGCGGCTATCAATGTAAGATCATTGTGCTCACTGATCATGAACCATCTGACTTCTGAGCACCCTGGCGCGACTTTCGGCGAGACTTATAACCGTAGTAAGATATGTTAGATCGATCATCGAATGACGAATCTCCTCAGTGAGTCAGTCAGTCTTTTTCACTCTCTTACTCTTTACTCCCACTACCTACATATACATCATGGCCTGCGGTGCTGTTGGAACTTCTCAAGCTGCGACTGCTGAGGTGCAGGCGCTTTGCGACAAGGTGACAACAAACGATTTGCTCCTGCTGCCCATCGCCGCTTCCTGCGCCTTGTTTCGCGCCGCCAACCCTGTCCACCCGCTCCACCTTGCCATGGACCACCTTGCTGGCCTGCTACGGAGCGTTGTGTTCATTGCTAGAGAGTTTTTTGTGGGGATTTTCCCCTTTCTTGGCAATATCACTCCTCACGGCCGCTGCTTTTGACCGTTGCGTCGACCGATTGGGCGTAGGCACTTGGCATGCCCCTCCTATGGGTGCTGGCGTGGCAGGAGTTGAAGCACATCCGACTTTTTGTTTTTTTTTTTTTTTTTTTTTTTTTTTTTCTGCTTCTTCGCGAAACTTCTCTCTCGCGGCTGTCTCTCTGTTTCTGACGTGTGTGTCCACTTGCTAACGCATCGCCAGTGAGCACGCGTCCTGTGGATTCTGTTGCGTTTTTTTCCTTTGATTTTTTGAAATGATAATAACGTTTGAATGATAGTTCATTGTTATGACTACTCTCTGACACATAATGTAATTTGATAGGTCAAGGCCGAAATCGAGGGAAAGGCTGGCGCCACCTACTCGACGTTCACTGCCACGTCTTATGCTACACAGGTATTATAAGAGACTATTCGATGTGGATCAATTGAAACATGATTTTGTTGTTGTTGTTTGTTACAGGTTGTGTCAGGCACAAACTACTTTGTCAAGGTATAGTACTGCTAGCTAGCTATGGCTATGTTGTTGCTGATGATTTCCTTGTTGTGGTGTTTTGTCTCGTTGTGTAGATTGACGTTGGTGGTGCGTTCATCCATGCGCGCATCTACCAGGGACTGCCCCACACTGGCCCGTACGATAACCAAGCCACACACACGACAATGATATTAATTGTTAATCGTTTTGTTTATAGGACTGTCTCTGTCGCGGCTGTGCAGACTGGCAAGACCGCCGACGATGCTATCACCCACTTCGAGTAGCTCACTCCTCTCAATACAAAGCAAACAAAACACACAAGTTTCAAAAGAATCGTTATCATTAATAATTGAATGAGACAACTTTTTTTGTTTATACAACCACGCTCAGAGCCCGTCAGAGGGGTTGTTTCGTATTTGGCTAACTATCAAGATTCAGCATCATCGTGTTCATTATTCAAGTTTAGTCACTAGATCAAAATAATTATAACAATAATTAACAATACAATATAAATTTTAACTTTAATCTTATTAATTATTATTATTCTTCTTTGTGACATTTGTAGTATCAGCGTTCACACCGCTGCGTCCTTCCAGAGAATCCAGACGGGACGCTGATGGAGCGCTTCGAGGAGATTGAAACGATTGGCCGCGGTGCGTTTGGTCGAGCTATTCTGGCCAAGGACCGCGCCTCTGGTGCCCAGCGCGTCATCAAGCAGGTACAAGCTAGTCCGATAACTGCAACGTCTCACATTCGTGTTTTTGTTTGGTCTTTTTTTCTTTTTTCTCTCTCTCAGATCAATGTGTTTGACATGAGCGAAAAACAGCGTGTGGACGCCACAACGGAAGTCTACTGCCTTGCCCTGTTGAACCATCCCTGCATTATTGCCTACCACGAGGTAAGGAGAGTGCTTCTTCAGTGCAGTATCGCAACAGACAAGCTGACACTGATTGACGTCTTTATATATAATAATAATTATTATTATTATATAACAAGAACTTCATTCACGACAGTCTCTTGTGCATTGTCATGGACTATGCGTCCGAGGGAGATTTATACGGCGTCATCCAGCAGGTATTCCTCGCTGCAACCAACCCCAATATATAATCAACTATTGCAACGCCTTGACATAATTATAATTATAATTATTATTACATTTCATGTCAACAGAAAAAGGAGACACACAAACGGTTTGACGAAGAGCAAGTGATCCGCTGGTTTACGCAGGTCGCACTCGGCCTCAAGCACTGTCACGACAAGAAGATTCTCCATCGCGACCTCAAGTCACAAAATGTCTTCTTGCAAGGAGGACGTGCCAAACTCGGTGATTTTGGCATTGCCAAATTGCTTTCGGGCGAATCGGATTTTGCAGTACGTTGAAATTTAACAAGACGAAAATAGAACCCAAGGGACTTTTGGGTGATATTTGTAATGTGTATGCGTTTAATTTGTGGTTTTTTGATTGGTTAGAGAACAATGGTTGGCAGTCCATACAACATGTCACCCGAGATCTACGAAGTAATCATGGGGACCGAGCGATGATTGAGGGAACATTGATTGTTTTGTGTGTGTCGGTATATAGGACAAACCGTACAATACGAAGAGTGATATGTGGTCAATGGGATGTCTCCTGTACGAAATGACGACGCTCACACACGCATTTGACGGACAGACATTGCCGGTAAGGAAGATAAAAAATTTGAGAGAACAGTGGAACCGTTTTGTATGTAATTGATTATGCAGCGCTTAGTGAATAAGTCAATTGTGCCCACTGATCAATTATTATTATTATTATTCATTAAAATAGCGTCGGTGTGTGCTATTGACCTTGGACTCGTTGAGTGCCAATAATATTGTGTTTGTGTTGCACTATTGCCTCGTTGTGTGCCCTCTTGTGTTCTAGTGCATTTACTATGAACTTATTAATGAATTGAAGGAAGAAGAACTTGTGTCACTTGCGTGGATGTAAAAGCCTCTTGAGTGACTCTCTTTCCCTTTAGAGTAATCTTCACGTTAATTTTTATTATTAATAGAACTATTATGGAAATGGATTAAATTATTTTAGTAATATTCACGTTAATTTTTATTATTAATAAGAATCGTTATGGAAATGTCTTTAATAATCTTCACGTTAATTATTATTATTAATAAGAACTATTATGAAAATTCCTTCTTCTTCTTTGCCAGGCACTCGTGTTGAAGATAATGAAGGGACAATATCCCGAGATTGGACCAGAATACTCAACGGAACTGGCGCACCTGATTGACACGCTGTTGCGGGCGGATCCAGATGGACGACCGTCGGTGGACGAAGTGCTGTTGCTACGACTGGTGCGGAGGGCCATGTTGGAGTGTGCAGGGGAGTATGAAGCGGATGTGCTGGGAAATTTGGGTGGGACACTGATTGGCGAGGAAGAAGAAGAGGAGGAGGAGGAGGAGGAGCTCGAGGAGGACGACAACGAAAGCGACAAGGAGGACGAAAATGAGGTTGGTGTCGTGAAGCCGGTGTCGTCGGGGATTGTGATGTCGGTGGGAGCGCGACGAAGAAGACAAGAGCAGCGGGGGGAAAAGCAGCGGAAAGAAATGGTGGAGCATGAGAGAGAGTTTCGGGCAGGAGTGCGACAGGTGCAGCCCAAGGTGACGGTGGAGGCATTGCGACGACGACACAGTCAGGGAGAGGAGACTGACACGACAATCAAGACGAAAAGAGCTTCGGTCAGCATGGTGGTTGGAGTGGGTCAAAAGCGGGAAAGTGCGAGTGCGTCAAAACGCAATGGGAGCGCTGGTGCTCGTGGTGGGGGAGAGAGAGTGGTGACCAAACGCGTGCCATTAATTCAGCCCGGAAGCCGCCCGACCTCTGCTGCAAGCATCCCCAGTGTATCGCAACAGCGGAGCAGTAGATCGTCCTCGTCTTCGTCACAGGGAGGGTTGGCGGTGCGTGGCACAAAGGCGGGCAAGGCATTGCCACCTGTGCCCACGACGAACGGAGGTGGCGCACCTGTGATTGCGCGAGGAGTCCGCACGACGGCTGAGCGAGAGGCGCAGGAGGAGCGGGCACGTGAAAGGGTCGCTGAGCAACGCAAACGCAGTGTGGCAGACCGAGAGCGATTTCGCGAGTTAAGACGCGAGCTCAGACGACAGCAGACGGAGCGCAAGCGAAGTGGCAGCAACAACGCAGGGGGACTAGAAATTGTGTATGGCAAGGGGGCAAGTCATGAAACCGCACCCGAAGAGGGCAAAGAAGAAGATGAGCTATTTGCTGAAGGGGAAGAGGATTCGAAGAGCAAAGAAGGTGGGACAGAGCGACGCGCTCAGATGCGCCAGTCGCTCATTGACCAGCTTGGAGAGGAACGGTATGTCGCACTGTACACTCACTTGAGGGCAAATCAAGACAATGATGAAGGAGGGCAGTCGGACGAGCGGTTGCGCGAGGTTCTGGGTGATGAGATGGCGGCGCTGCCGCACTGGCGTGACCTTGTGCGCTCTATCTCACATTTGGTCCTTATGGAGTCCAAAAGGCAGGCATAATAATAATAATAATAATAATAATAATAAAATATAACGATCATACTCAATCATGGGTGTATCAGTGGGTATATATATGGCTCCTTTCGGGACATTCTCGTCTAGAAGACGACGGCGGAAGTATAGTACTGCTCTTTGATTGAGCTGTACTCAATGTCAAAACAAGACTATACACCAACAAATACAAAAAGCAACACAATACTTCCGCCGTAGAATTATTAGTGTTAATTTAGAACGATCATCAGAGCAACCCATAAAAACACACTGACTACTAGGGCCCAAGAGCAAGGGTAGCGCCTCGTGTGGCAATTTATTATTATTATTATGAATTTATTATTATTATCACTTGATTATGATTACTATCATTCGATTCCCGTTGCGAAAAAATACGACTCGGCAATACATGCACAATATCACACGCACACACAGTTGATTCTGTTTATTCATTTCTTCCGTCCCTTGCCCTTCCCGCCCGCCATTGCCACCGGCTGCACATCTCCCACACTCCCAATCTTCCGCACAAGCTCTCCATACTCGGCACCCACTCGAAAGTCCAGCACAGCGTCCGTCCGAGCTTCCCACTCCGACCGCACTTCCCCAGTCTCACTCGCGCCCGCCTCTCCCTCCTTCGATCGCGCATACTGGTCCAACTCCGACTTCAGAGAAAGCGCCCGTCGTACTCCGCCCTCCTCTAGTGCACTCTTCACAAGCTCGCACGAGCTCCGCATCCGACCCGCCTCCAGCTGCAAATGCTCGTGTTGCTTACGCAGCACTTTGCTCTTCCGCTGCGCAAACTCACCCAGTTGCTCAAGCAGTTCCTTCTCCCGCTCATCCACTGCGTCCCGCAGCTGTTGCATTGCCGCTTGAATCGTCGCCGCGACGCGTCCTTGGTTCTCTTCCACTTGCTGCGACACCCCGGCCACATGGGCTGCTGCACTGACCGACCGATCAGCCAGTTCCCACACACGCATCACCGTCTGCTCCAGCTCCGGCACCAACGACCCCTCCACAATGTGTAACTCAATCAGGCGGTGACCCATATGATGCATCGACGCACACAAATGGCACAAAGGCACGCCGCAGTCCCGGCAGTACAGCTTCAGCGGCTCACCGTGCCCCAGAAGTGGACACAACACAAGTTTTGCGGGGATCTAGAACAAAGTCAGTGTGCGACGTTGTTGTGAGCACAATTACAAAATAAAAAGCACATACCTTTCGTGTGCCCCTCAACACCTCGATAGCGTGGCGCTCTTCCGCGTGTCGGTCCGCGTGCATTTCGCAAAGCTCCGTCTCACACGTGATGCAATGCGCCACCGCCACATTCCTTCCCTATACATGCACGTATTTGCGTCACAATTTCCGCAAACTCGAAACTCACCTTGTAACACTCATTGCAGCAAGCTGGAGGCGCAGGATTCACGGTCGCCTTTGTCTTCGACTCCGCCAGCGTGATGAGCCCGTACGCCACGGTCAGTGCGTCAACCTCGTCGTACCCAGCCTTGCACACGGGACACACGCGAGGCGAATTCGCAACCAGACACGTCGTGCAGAAGACATGCGAGCACGCCAGCGACCGTGGCAATCGCTCAAGCCGATCAAAAGAATTGCGGCACACCGAACACTCCCACTCCTTGTATATGCTGGCCTTTGCGGTATTGCTTCGCATTGGTGTCGACATTGTCGACGGAGCGACGAGTCGTGTCTCCAGCTCAGGTGTAAGTGTCGCCGCAAGTGAATCGTGACCCCCAGCATCCGCCACATCCGCTGCGGTGCGACTGTGAAAATCGAGCATAGCCGGGTCGGCATGGAACGTCGCGCACAAAAGCCCGACGCAATCGACGTGGCCACCAGCAGCCGCCCAGTGCAGTGCCGTCATGCCGTTGTAGTCGCGCGCTGAAGTGGCATCCACACACGACTGAGCAATCAGCTCCACAATAGACACGTGACCTCCACCCGCAGCATGGTGCAGTGCCGTCGCACCATTGGCATCACGACTCACCGGTGCTTTACCCAACAGCGCCGTGACCGTGTTGATATCGCCAGAGGCAGCCGCAATGATCAGTGGAGGCGATTCTGTGTCCACAACCATCGCCTATAACAGAAAAGCAGTGATGACCATTGAACAATAAACAGAAGAGACTACCGGTGGGATGGCGCAGACAGGTGCAGATTGGAGAACAGGCTCAGGGGCGGCTGATTTCTCGAGAACATTCAGCACTTCTTTCGTGTAAGCAGTCCATTCTACAAAACAAAACAAAAACCCCAGGACATCGTGCACGCAGTGCTCTCGTTGAAAGTCTTACCCGCTACAATTCACACCACAATC
Organism: Ministeria vibrans ATCC 50519; assembly: GCA_943704425.1. Classification (NCBI taxonomy): domain Eukaryota; class Filasterea; order Ministeriida; family Ministeriidae; genus Ministeria; species Ministeria vibrans. The sequence goes on from CALSCP010002736.1 coordinate 75,110, forward strand.
AATGACAACCCAATCACAATCCAATGTCAGTCAATTCTCCCTTCCATTCTTCTCTTTTCTCAACTTACCAGCTAC